>JAZGTH010000087.1:642500-782500 GCA_036877525.1 Chromobotia macracanthus
TCTGATCTGTGCTTGATAGATCTGGGTTTTTAAATGACCGATTTTCTTACCTGCCCCTCCCCTCCAGTTTATAATATTTGGTTACATCCTCACTGCCAACATGCAGAGTGTTGACCAGCTGGTGTAATCAATTGATTTAAAGATAGAAAGCTTTCATAGCATCCAATCCACAGATAAACTCTTTATAATTCACTGGAAGAGATCATGTGAGTGTTCCTAAAGCTTTCAACAATCAAAACGATTAACAGATGTTATACTTAAAGCTTCAGCTGTCTTTTAGTCAGTTTTGGACAGAAAACAGAACTTTTATTTTGATCATGTTGGGTGCTTCATGTTAGGACAACACACCTGGCAGAAACTGCAATGACAAAACACTTACATTTATGTATTTGGCAGACACTTTTATTCAAAGTAACTTACAGTACATTCAAGTTATATTTTATCAGTACATGTGCTCCCTGATAATCAAACCCACAACTGTTGTGCTGCTAACTCAATACGCTGCCAACTGAGCTACAGGAACATCCTCCAAGAGAAAACACTCCGATGAATGAGTTAACATGGATTTTAAAAATGCTTCCAAACAGTTTCTGTTCCTCTGATCATTTGTGATCTCTGTTTTGTGCTGGGAATGTTGAGTGTGAAGGATTTACGGTTGAGTTGAGGAGATCAATAGAGTTCCAGGGTCCAGTGACAGTCCAGCAGGACACGGGCGACTCTTCTGCCCTCCTCTGCAGGAAGGAGTGTTTGGGATGGAAAGAATGCGATCTGAACAAATAAATACCCTCCTGGCCAGCAGAGCTGCAGGTCATACATCAGTTGGAATCTGTGGCTTTTTGCACTTTATACATTTGGGAAAATGTTTCACATAGAGAATCTGTCCTTCAGCTTGACAGTCGCAGCTGATGTTTCCAAAAGACAATGAAGAGACCACAAAGGGCTTTCATACTGAAGTCTGTTAAAGTCAGTCCTTCTGTGCTGTATACAGTATGTTGTAAACAGACAGTTCAAGAGATGTTTTTAATATGTCAGTTTACCCATATTTACAAAACACCAGCCACCTGCACAGCTCTGTGTGTGACACTTACATGTAGGCCTGAGACACAGTTTTAGATCAAGAACATATTTCTTGTTATTTCCCAGCAAGTAAATTCCCAGACTGTCAGGAAATATGTCATATGCACTGTCTTAACTGCATAAAATCATATTTCCTGACATTATATACACAGTCCGGTGTATGAACATCTCAAGAGAATTATGCCAAGATAATAACTTTTACAACCAAACTTTTAACTCACAATCAAATCCAAAAATTATTTATATACTTCCAGTTGGCCCAGTTGAGCTTTAAAACACTCAGCCCCCTACACCAATGATTCCCAGCCAGGCGTATATGTATACTTACAGGTTTATGGGGTACTTGGAAAGATTTGATTTTCCCAAAGGAAAATCAGAGGTTGTGCTTTCATAGTTTCTCCTTGAAGTTCGCAGAGTTTATTTCAGTTTGTTTCATTTACTTCTCAACTTTGGTCAGATGGTTTTCATAAGATTCCTTAGGGTATATAAAAATAGATATAAATTAGTGAATTGTTGACATACAGTCTGGAGCTAAAAATAATGTTATGATATCATAGTTCAGATAGTTGAGTTTTGAAAGATGTGGGGTCTTGGCCAGACGTTGATATCTTGGCAAAACTGAGCACATGGGATCCAGCTAAGAAGCGTTCCCTTCATCTTATACATTATTATATAAGAGAAACAACTAAGACATTGAGAAGGTCATTTGTTGGGGAAAGAAAGTTTCCTTGATCTTGACATATAAGAGGATTTTGTTCTAAAAAACACATCCGTTTCAAAAGAATTTCCTCTTTAGTCCAAAAAGACTAATATACCTTTTGGTTTCCAAAGAGAAAAAGTTTCCAAAGAGAAAAAGGTTTGAAATGACATGAGGGTGAGTAAATGATGTAAATGATGGAAAAGCGTTCATTTTGGGTGCACTGTCCCTTTAAGGATACATTTGTTGTAGTTGTTATTTAACTTCAACAAGATTGTGATGTGTGAGAAGTGCCAAACATTGTGAAGTTTCTGGCTGTGGAAACAGACTTCTGAAAGCGAAGAGAGACAGAAGTGTTTTATTTTTAAACACGTCTGATCATGTCAATGTTTGGCATTATATGTTTGCTCAGAGGAGATGAATTGTAGGTCAAATGATGTGGTGTGAGTGAAGGATCACTGGAGTCAGACTGCTGGAGCTGTGGTGGTGTTAGTGACTCTAAAGGCAGCTGCTCTACACCAGCAACCTGCTGGAGAAGGATTGTATGTTTAAGCACTTTTAAGGGAGCAGGGCACAGCCGTGTGATGTGTGTTTCTGGATGACTCTGTACTTGTATGTGTGGATTCATTTTCATCCAAAGTGACATGTGGCCAGTGATGGTGACATCATTGATGCCCTTTCATACACATCAGCATTTCTGCATCCACACACAGTGTCTGTACAGCTCTGCCTGTAGTCGTAATAAAAAAAATTAATCATGGTCATCACAGGTATAAATGTCATGATTAGATAAATACGCTGGATGAAAATGGACACACATATGTATATATCTTTATCAAGGCAACTACTTTTTCAATCAAATTTTTATATTGCCAATAGAATTTGAATGAATAAATTTGCATTAAACAAAATCATTTTCACTCACGGTGGAAGATACTGGAAATGCTTCAACAGTAATTCACAGAATTCACAGAATCAGACATTTACAATCAAGAAACCAAATGATGTCTTACATAAAGAGAAAAACAATAGCATTATATAATCACATAACACGCAGCACTGCTTTGCCTTCCTCATTTATCAAGAAGATGTGAACAATTAAAAGTGACAGCAGCTGAACATCAGACCAGAGAACATCAAGCCCTCCGACACTGCTGGAGTTACACATACTGAATACAGCTGCTCAGCACGTGCCCACACACACACACACAGAACACAGATGCGCACACAGACATCAGGAAACAAAAAACACAATTATATAAATAATCATATACATTCAGTAATGTATGAGTTTGTTATTGTGAAGGTCACTGTTCTGTAACATCAGTAGATGGTTGTATAAACGTTTATATTTGTACGTGCTCTAAAATAATCTGATTATTAATAACTGTATTAATCCTGAACTGAGGGCTGGTGAGCTGACAGTGATGTCATTCTAATAGAGGTGGATGTTCTCCAGAACTTCCTCTCATCTTTAACACACACACAGATACAGCTACAGATACAGAAGTGTGCTGAACCATGTTTGTCCTGTACATGTTTTCATATTATGGGTTATATTTTGATTTAACCAAAGACAAACATGTTTAATCCTTTATTTCACACAATCACTTCTCCAGCACCGCACACACACACTCACACCTTCTCTAAGTATTTAATCCTCACTCCGTTTAGAATGTGTGTTGAACTGCTGAATGGATTTGCTGTGACTGCAGCACATTTGATGAGAAGTGTGCTGAGTTATTTCTGGAGATGAGCTGATGAAGAGAAGCAGATACATGTGAATGAGCTGTAATCACCAGCGCTGGGTGTGCAGATGTTTGTCTGCCTGACTGAAAGAAATCATTCACGCTGCTTCTCAAACATTATAGTGCACTGCAAATACAATTACACTGTTAAACAAGAAAAACAATGCCAGTGAAAACAATCCCAGAATACTCTGCAACATGTTTAGGCAAAAACATAGATTATTAACGTACATTTCAGTCAATGTAACTGACTGCAATGTAAAAAGTCATATGTAATTGCACAGCTATACCTGGAGATGTACAGCTGTAAGACCACCAATCACAACTCTTCAAAGTATGTTGATTGAGAAACACAGAAACACACATCATGTTGATTCAGAAACACAATGTACTACTGTAAGTCAGACTTCTTTACTGAAAGTAAAATATTTGTTCCACACAAGCTTAAAAACACAAGCAGAATTGTAAAAATTGGGTTTTACTTCCTCTAAGAGTGTTAGTGGAAAATGGATTTTTGTAAGATAATCTGTTCCCTTCAGCTGTAGGAACACTGTAGAACAAGAGAAACTTGTAAATGCATCAACACTGATGGTTACAGATCTGTGCTGGTAAGATTCAGGTCGTAGGTTTAAATGTGACAGGAACTGATGCACTCATTACTGTGTCTGCTGGTGTGAAGGAGGCAGGACTGAGCGGCTGTCTTCATATATTATATATTCATACATTTTTTTATGAATTTTGTCTTGTGTGTCTTGTGTCCGTGAGCAAGACACCTAAACTCAGGTTAGATGGCCTGTCCCTCTTATATGTGCTCTGTAAATCACTTTGGGTAAAAGCACTTGCTAAATGAAGCAAAGTATTTTTTTCTTTTCCCCGTACAAATGAAGTAAGAAGCATTTATTTCTTGGAAACAAGTGTATTTACACAAGCACACAAGTGGCTTGTAATGTTTTAACTTACTTAGATTCTTGTTTGGGGTGTATGTTTGTACTCCAAATAAAATCACTGGTAACCTGTATTCAGTACACACACAACGAGCCCACAGACGTTTATTAGTGTTTATCTGTAAATGAAAGATCTTCTTAACGGGCTGTTTCTATATAAATCATATCCAGATGGCACCAAATTCAAGTTAAAATATTTGCAGTCTTTGTAAGGTGAAATTTGAGTGAAACACACCACAGAGACTGTATGAAGCTTCATGAGAAGTCAACTGTGTGATGTATGAATGATTTTTAAAAAATTAAGATTTTTACAGTAGGAATCCCTCATCACTATTTCCATCAGTAAACATGTGTATTAAACTTTCTTTAAAGAGCATTTATTCATATAAACACCCAGCATTTCCATGATGCTTCAAAACACAGAAACCAGCTCTTTAATTAAATACATACAAACTTGCGATCATAGTTAGAAAAATGTACAGTTTACCCCACGACAAACTGTCACATCAATGCTAACTCATGCTAATATTTATAATTATTGCAAATGTTGATTTGTGTTTGAGAGGGTGGTGGGATGTCAACAGCGTGTGATATGTGCGTGTCTCCATCATCCTCTGAAGAATTAGCAGCTCATGATCTTAATGATACAGCGTGTGATATCTGTAATTAAACAGCAGACAACACTGGCTGCTCAACAAATGAGCAGCACTCCATCAAAAATGTTCAGCAAATTTAATCTTAATCACAACAGCTACCAAAAGATCATGAGATTGATCATGTTCCACTTGCTACACGTAACTCATCTCTGCCTGTTCTGCTGTTATACTCTGTAGGATACGGTCATGCAGCCCCCAGCACTGATGGAGGGAAGGTGTTCTGCATGTTCTACGCTCTCCTGGGGATCCCCCTCACGCTGGTGATGTTCCAGAGTCTGGGTGAGCGCATAAACACCTTTGTGAAGTATCTGCTGCACCGTCTCAAGAAGTGTCTCGGCCTTCGGCACACTGAGGTCTCCATGGCCAACATGGTGTGCATTGGCCTTATCTCCTGCATGAGCACGCTGTGTGTGGGTGCAGCCGCATTCTCCCGCTATGAAGACTGGAGCTTCTTTCATGCATACTATTACTGCTTCATAACTCTCACCACCATCGGTTTTGGGGACTATGTGGCCCTGCAGAAGGACAATGCTTTGCAAAACAACCCGCAGTATGTAGCCTTCAGCTTCATGTACATCCTGACTGGCCTCACGGTCATCGGCGCCTTCCTGAACCTCGTGGTTCTCCGATTCATGACCATGAACGCTGAAGACGAGCGGCGTGATGCAGAGCAGCGCACGCTGCTGTCCCGCAACAAGCAGGCAGGTGGCACCGGGAGCAACCACTGCATGACGGACCCTCCCTCTTCTTCTGCTGCAGGTCATGGAGGAGGCTCGGGGAAAGGCTTGTGTAACGTCTATGCAGAAGTGCTGCATTTCCAATCCATGTGCTCCTGTCTCTGGTACAAAAGTCAGGAGAAGATGCACTACTCCATTCCCATGATAATCTCTCACGATCTGTCCACCTCAGACACCTACATGGAGCACAGCGAGACCTCGGATGTCCTGCACCCCAACGGCTGCGCTTGCAGTACCTTGCAGGAGCACTCCGCAACCAGTTCAGTGTACACTGGCCTGCTCAGTCCAGCGCATTACCAAAGACTCTCCAAACGCCGCAGCTCCATCTAGGGGGCTGGAGGATGTATTGCATGTGAAACTCTTGCCTTATGAAACCAACCACTGTTATATTTGGGGTTGAAAACTGCTGCTTCTGAGGTTTGATCCTCTTTCAGTCGAATATATATATAATGTAGTTGTGGACTGGGGAGGGCAGCATGTCAGCAGACACTTCTTGTGGATGAGAGATGTAGCAGTGTGCAATAAACCCGAGTAAAAGCTGTATTTTGTGAAGTATGTGTTAAGGTTTTGGAGAAAAGGTAAAACACAAACTGTTGGCTCTGTGTTGAGCTTCAGAAGGAAATGGAAACAAATGCAGGTTTCAACTGCATTTGTTGCAGTTTCAAAACCAACAGTTTTTACAGGGTCAGGATTTTCTGGTTTTGATTCAAACAGACAGAAACCCCGTCACCCCCCTCGGGTGTGTATCTGTGTTGTGATGCAACAGCCTCAATAGTGAGTAACTAATAATCCTGATATATTTGCAGGAAGAAACTATTTTATGGAATAAAATAATAATAGTTTGTACAATAGTAGTAATAAAATAACATAGTTAAAAATAAATATTTTAAATGAGAACTACTAACGATGAATAATCACGTATGTTTTCTTCCATATTTAAGCTCACAGTCACCATGGAAATTTAATTTACCATCAAAATCAGTTTTCTTCTCTCTTTAATTAACACATTTTGTTTTTTTCTGTTATCACAAGGTTTGTTTGATAAAATAATGATTTGTTTGCATTGTTTTCATAATCCATTATTGTAGCTATTGTAACATCTCAGTTTAGGCATGATTTCAGGCTGATTTGATGCAGTAGAGGATTATGCTGTTTAACTTTTAGTCTTCACATTTCAGTCAAAACACCTGCATATATATGCAGTGTTTCAGGAGAGCAATAAGACCTCCACAATCCACTGCAAAAACCTCCATAATCCACTGCAAACCTCAACAATCCACTGCAAACCTCAACAATCCACTGCAAAAACCTCCATAATCCACTGCAAACCTCAAAAATCCACTGCAAAAACCTCCACAATCCACTACAAACCTCCACAATCCACTGCAAACCTTCACAATTCACTGCAGACCTTCACAATCCACTGCAAGCCTCCACGATCCACTACTAACCTCCACGATCCACTGCAAGCCTTCACAATCCACTGCAAACCTCCGCTATCCACTACAAGCCTCCATAATCCACTGCAGACCCTCACAATCCACTGCAAACCTCCACGGTCCACTACAAACCTCCACAATCCACTGCAAACCTTCACAATTCACTGCAGACCTTCACAATCCACTGCAAACCTCCACGATCCACAACAAACTTCCACAATCCACTGCAAACCTTCACTATTCACTGCAGACCTTCACAGTCCACTGCAAACCTCCACGATCCACTACAAACCGGCACAATCCACTGCAGACCCTCACAATCCACTGCAAACCTCCACGATCCACAACAAACTTCCACAATCCACTGCAAACCTTCACTATTCACTGCAGACCTTCACAGTCCACTGCAAACAGCCACGATCCACTACAAACCTGCACAATCCACTGCAAACCTCCACGATCCACTACAAACTTCCACGATCCACTGCAGACCTCCACAATCCACTGCAGACCTCATAAATCCACTGCAGACCTTCACAATCCACTGCAAATCTCCACAATCCACTGCACAAATCCACAATGCACTGCAGACCTCATAAATCCACTGCAGACCTTCACAATCCACTGCAAATCTCCACAATGCACTGCAGACCTTCACAATGCACTGCAGACCTTCACAATCCACTGCAAATCTCCACAATGCACTGCAGACCTTCACGATGCACTGCAGACCTTCACAATGCACTGCAAAATGCAGCTCTGACTACATTATGGTTTAAAACACCCACTTTTCTTTATCCAGTCAAATTCCAATGAATGAAAACATTTCTTTCTCATTTGATACCTTGTTTCACTCAGAAATACATCATATTACAGCTGTAATGTATTGTGAATGTTGATTGTAATTGAACTGCAATAGTGTTTATATGTATTTTTCTCAAATACACAAAATTTGTAACCTTGTATATCAGATTTGAAGATGTTGATATCTGAAGTTTGACTTAAATGTTATATTTTTTAGTATAAGGTTAATGGCAGATTTTATATATTTATGTAAAACTAATAGTGGCCAGTTTGTGCTACGCCGTAATCAATCGATTATTAAGGGACACAAATGGACAAACATAAAACTACAATCTTACAAAAGACCAAAATCATAAATAAAACATCACTGTTTTTTTTAGAAAGTAGATAAAATAAATGAAATTGTATTTGAGAATCATAGTCTGTGAGTTTTAAATGTATCTGCAATTTTAGAGTAACAAATCAAAAACAATTGTCAAATTGCTGCTTTACCCTTTAATGACACTGACTTTTCACACTCATCTATACATTCATGTCATATGCAGATTATGATCAAGATTTCCAAAGTGATATTTGAAAATCCAAAGTGGTTAAAATAAAATGTCTATCTACTGTAGATTCTGTGCTCCCATCTTTATTTACTAGAGAACTGTACTGGGAAATGAAGACTATATTTTACATACATGATGCTTTACATTATTATTATTGTATTAATGACATTGTGGTCTCTTACCTACAAATATATCAACAACCCATAATTTGGTGCTCACGTCATGTTTGACTCTACAGTCAATTCAAGAAAATATTTACAATCATTACATTGAATAATAATACCAGCCATGATAACAGAAACTTCTGCCATGACCCTGTTTGCTCTTTCTTACATTAAAGATCATCCTCTGCTGACATTGTTCACATATTTTTGTGCTGCTGTTTTTTACCCTCAGAAAGTTTTTCTCTTCATCATCAACCCCAAGCAGCACCCCCTTAAAAGAGAAAAATGTCCCTTCTCAGCAACACTGTCAGTTCGTATCTTCTTCATTTGCATCCATGTCTCTCCCTCACCAGCTCTCTGTCTGTCTCTCTGCATTTGGGAATGAGCCAACATAATATACCCACCCAGAGGCACAGCAATGATTTGAAAAGTGGGTGGGAGGAGACATGCTAAAGCACGGGTCCCAGAAATGTGTGTGCTGGGCAGTGTTGAGTAAGCTGCTCTTAAAATCTACGACTCCTAATTTGGAATAGTAATAATAATAACAAGAATAGTTTAGCACTTAATGACTGTAAATCAAATTAAATACTCCTGCATGTCAACAAATCACTTGTTTTTAAATGTGTGTAACTGCAGCCCAGAGTCTTGTGCTTGTGAGATGTGAGGACATCCAGTCTCAGCTGCTTTTGATGGTAACAGAAGCTGAAGTTAGAGACATTATAAGAGGCTCTGATATTCTGATGTCACACAGGAACGTCACACAGGAATGTCACAGCTGTGTGTGCTGTGTTTGTATTATTTAATGAACTGAGAATCTCAACTTTTCCACTCTTTAATTCTTCTCTCTATGCAGAAAAGGGGTTAAGACATTTTTAAATTCAACAAACTTTTCATAGTCTTGGTTCTATTCCTTAAATATGTTATCTCTGTTGTCTTATGATTGCTTTGTGGTATGTGTTGCGTCAGATCTGTTATAATCTGCAAAGTATATTATATACGACTGTATCTGTAAATGCAAAACAAAAAATCTATAACACTGACCTGCGTTCAGGGAGAATTAAACATTAAAAAACATTATATTGTGTAATTTCAACACACACAGTTGAAAGTTATTAAATCAGAAATATCATAATACAAAATCGAATTTTAGCTATTTAAGCTCATATAAAATGTTTCTTATTATTTTTACAAAGCTCATTACACATCCTTTTTTTATTTATGTTGTGTTTAATTATACATTTGCTGGTCATTTCGCGGTGTAAGGATTTTTTCTGCGGTTGACAGACCCCTGAGGCCAGAAGAGTTCTTGTTTCAGACGGTTATATAACACACACCGCCTGCTGCACTTATACTGACGTCTCAGTATGTGCTGTAGATAAAAGCTCCAGGATCACGACACAACAGACCTGCATGGATCTGCTACCTCACTTCCTGTGACATGCAGATAAGCACAGATAGAAAACCTACACAGTTCACACACATTACAAAATGAACTCCAGCTCGTGATAACAGTTTATTGACTTTTACATGTACTTAAATCAGCGCTGAGTTCTTATCATGATAATAAAGGAATTAATAATTGAATTTTTTGATTACTGTGCTGTCAACTTTTGATCTACCACATCTGATACATATTGAATGAGCCAAAGAGTGATTGTTTTTACCAAAATACATTTTTAATCACAATCCTGTTTTAATACACTGTCACTAATATACAGAAATAAGTATGATTGACATATCAGTCAACAGTGACCTAGTGCTCCAAATGACTGTGACCTATTTAAAGAGGCTTTCAGACAGTTTGTAGATGAAACTCATGAGACTGTTTCATAAGGCCTTGAACTAGAACATTAACCAATCATTGTCCTCTGATTTTGAAGTCAGGGCTGTGATTGGTTCATGAAATCAATGGTGCAGCAGGTGAGAAGTCCCGTCTGAGACATTAAAGCATATTTCAGTGTCACACACAATTAAATGACCGAGTGCAAAACGTCATAACCCTTGAGAAAAACACGGGAGAATGAACTGAATGAAATGAACTCAGCTGGTGAGCTTTAAAAGTGGCTCAAATGAACACAAAGTTACACTAAGACAACATTAAAGCTGTGCATTGGGATGTTATTAGACTTGTATTAAAATGAACCCTGATGAAGCCTGCACGAACGGTTTAAAGCAGAAGGTTAATTGAAAGCAGTGGGGTTCCTGTGTGTGCGTCAGTCCAGCAGCTCTGAGGAAACATCTGACGTCTACACACTCACAGGGGTCCTGACAGGGCTTCACTGTCTGAAATGTAGAAAATGGGAAACAGATCTATGGCGATTATACTAAACTGTATTAGTATAATAGTAATCATTGTATATTTATACTATTATATTAAATGTATAATAATATCAAATGTGGGAAGCTGACGTGACTTTTGGTGTCATTTGGAGTCTGTTGTGACTCTGCTCAGCAGTACAACAGAAAATAAGACATTTCTCAGGCTTGTGAGTTGAGAAGAGGGACGCTTGTACCTCCTGTGCTGTGAATCAGATCTGTTCATCTGAACTGCTGTTTATTATTTGTGTGGGTGCAGCATGCTGCAGTCAGAGCTCATTACACTGAGATGTTGTGAACGCACGGAAGAAACACTCAGACTCTTTCAATAACTGCTTTTCTATTAGAAATATTGTGTCCTTGTATGAATGAAGAAACTACACTGAAGTTAAATTCATTTCCATACTGCAGGATTGTTAAAATGCAAGGGAGATATGCCTTTATCTTTAAGGCATATAATCTTTAACCTAAAAGTCTGATGTTGAAAAAACCTTTCTTTTTGAACTACCCATATGTACATGTCTGAAACTGTACAGTCTTGAGAAATATTCTCAATATGTTCCGTCTTATAGAGTGAAAAGCGCTTCTTCGCCAGTAGGTGGCGCTGTTACTCCTGCCTGTTTTTGTAAAACTAATGAAACTAAACTGTTAAAACAAACCAACGTCAGGGGGTGACATTTGGCGTGTTATATTTGTGATTAATGAATCTCTCCACTGGTTATTGACCTTTATTTCAAAGCTTCCATCATCTTTCATTACAATAACATCAGCTCATTAAAAGAGGCAGACAGCTCCGGTTTCACTACAAACAACCTTTCAAAATCATCTTCTGTGCCACTTAAAATCTTTAATACTCACCAGTATTTAAAATTGATTCCATAAATATTTGAAAACAAATGAATTGATTTTGAAAAGATTGTCATTACTGATTTTGTCACATTATTTTTGATGCGAACTGAACCCGAAGAGGACACAAATAAGAATGTTTTTGATTTAAAAACAAATTTCACCAAACTTTAATAGTTCAGTAGACGTTCAGTAGTTTTGTGTGATGATTGACGTTCAGTAGTTTTGTGTGATGACTGACGTTAGTAGTTTTGTGTGATGACTGACTGACGTTCAGTAGTTTTGTGTGATGATTGACGTTCAGTAGTTTTGTGTGATGATTGACGTTCAGTAGTTTTGTGTGATGATTGACGTTCAGTAGTTTTTGTGATGATCGTATTTGTGATGACGTTCAGTAGTTTTGTGTGATGATTGACATTCAGTAGTTTTGTGTGATGACTGACGTTCAGTAGTTTTGTGTGATGATTGACGTTCAGTAGTTTTGTGTGATGACTGACGTTCAGTAGTTTTGTGTGATGATTGACGTTCAGTAGTTTTGTGTGATGACTGACGTTCAGTAGTTTTGTGCGTGATGTCTGACGGTCAGTAGTTTTGTGTGATGTCTGACGGTCAGTAGTTTTGTGTGATGACTGACTGACGTTCAGTAGTTTTGTGTGATGACTGACATTCAGTAGTTTTGTGTGATGACTGACTGACGTTCAGTAGTTTTGTGTGATGACTGACGTTCAGTAGTTTTGTGCGTGATGTCTGACGGTCAGTAGTTTTGTGTGATGACTGACGGTCAGTAGTTTTGTGTGATGTCTGACGGTCAGTAGTTTTGTGTGATGACTGACTGACGTTCAGTAGTTTTGTGTGATGACTGACATTCAGTAGTTTTGTGTGATGACTGACTGACGTTCAGTAGTTTTGTCTGAATTCTTAATTTTGCATAAAGACCAGTAATATGACATGGCAAATAAAAACATCAGCTTGGCATTTTAATGCAGAATAGCACATTACAACAACATTATTTTACACATTCACAGCAAAAACATTTTTCAGCAAAATAAAAGACATTTTTTAACACAAAAACCTGGTACATATTCTTGCATAGTGACATTTTTGGTTAAAGCAAAACAAGCATTTTACATTGAGTGCAATGTCACAGAGTTTCTATCAGTTATTGTTCTATGAGGAAAACATCTTAAAACAACAGGAATTCTATAGTGGGAATTTTATGTTTTTATCATTTATATTGTAGTTGGGGAGTGTTGTGTTATCCCTGAGTAAAGTTACGTCTAAAATTGATCTCTTTTTGTTTTAATCTCAACATATGCTGTAAAATATACAGCTAGTGGATCCAAAGTGATACAAACAGCAATCTTTCATCCAATTTAAAGTGTTGCACTTACTCCAAGACTAAACTTGGGCTGAGTTTCACTGTTATAAGATTTATTATCTGTTATAATTATAAGAGGCATTTTCCCCTCAAAGAAAAACTCACAAAACATGAAAAAGTGGTAATAAACAGACACACAGACAGCTGGTGGGCACCATCAGGTGGATTCTGATTGGACGGCAGTGAAAGAGAATCCTCACACACATCCGTTTCTCCTATGATCAGATTCACTACGTTTCTTTCTCTTTTCTGTGAGCATTAGAAACCTCTGTGAGGAGGATCATTCATGTGTTGTGTGAACTACAGGCATCCATGAACATGTTAACGGGTCCGGCAAACAGTGAAAACATATTAACAGGGAATTTAAAAACATTAGCCTACACTGCAAAAACTGCCCAAGATAATGAGATACTTGTTTTTGCAGAATATATCTCTAAGCATAAATCGAACACATTTTAGTGAAGGTTATGCGTATTACGAAAAGGCTGAAAACTTCTAAATTAATTCTCTAATAACAATTCTCTATAGTAATATCTTATGCAATTTTATAGTTTCATAGTTATAGTTGGAGTACTATAATATGTTTAGTAATATATTATGACCACACTTTACCTCCAAAACAGACTTACATACATAAAATATATATTCTTTTTCCAGAACAAAATAGCATGTTTACACTGGCTTTAAAAAAACACATGATTAAAATATAGATTATTGCTCTTGTGAGGTCCACAGCTGCATCGCTGTAAGCCTGCACACTACTGAGTGTTGGAGAAGCAGCAGTGTGTCACTCAGCACAGGTTCCTGCGCTCTCTGTACTTGCTGCTGCAGGACCTTCATCCATACACTGCTTGTTGTTGTTGTTGTTGTTGTAGGTGAACTGGACCTGATGTCTGTTGTTCTGGATGTTCTCCTGCAGTCTCAGTTCATCCAGCTTTCTCCACAGTTCCTCTCGTTCCTGCTCTTTCTTCTTCTCTCTGAGGACACGTGGAGATCAATCAGATGTGCAGACAGTGTCACTTTAAATCCACAGAGTACAGACTGTCATCTTACCGCTGTCTGTCGGGTTTGTATGAGGCTGTGAGCTCATCGAACAGTTTGCTGTTCATCTCCATCAGCGTTTTTAACACGTTGTACACCAGCGCCACGATTGTCCTGACACAATGTAAAGATACAAGTTTATTCATCACCCCATTACACATTTTCTTTACGGTAAGAGTTTGAAACAATTTTCACATGCAGATTTGAAGGCTAATGATGATTACAACCATTTAAGACATCTATATATGACTTCTGTATTAATTTAAAATTCACAATTGAAAAAAAAACCCATCAATACTGCAATACTACATACAGATTTACTTAAAACTGCAAAGATGTGACTATATTATAATGATCACAGCAAACAGTTGATTCAACTTTAATATTTTATTGTATGATCATGAATTATATCCACTTTTACACAAACTTCAACTGCACCTCATTAGTGAATTTACATCCACTCAGACTTTAACCCACTAATGAAGTGTGGAATACTAGCAATGACAATTAGCTGTTGTCAGACAAAAGTCTTATTTTTTAATACAAAAATGTTTCAAATGTCACTTCCACCCCAGAATGCAATCAAGGTTTTGATGTGACATTTGTAAATGACATTTGCAAACCGGTTAAACAGTTACAGTTAATACAGTTAAATACTGCAGTTAAATTAATCTAGTGAGAGGGTGAAAGGTGTGTTTTGTAGGTAGTTATAAATTTGAAGACACAACCACATTCATCACTTAAGAAACTATGAACTTGATTTGAACTCAAAACATACGGGTTCCAGTGTTCCTTGGAGATCCGATACAAGCTTCCAAACATGATGGGAAGGATTTTGTCATTGTTCTCCTCGATTAGACTTAAAATATATTCATTATTCCAAAAGTAGAGTGCACGTTCCGCTACCTGCAAAACAGACACACCACATTTACAACTGTACAGTTTATAAAGCGACAGATTGTGGCATTATTGCAGCTACATAGTATTTATCTTTCTCCTTCATTTTGGAATGGAGGATAACATCTCAACCCAACAGTGTACCTGAAAATGAGGGCTGGACACAGACTTTGAGATCTGTTTGAATAAAGGCTCCTGAATCTTCTTGAACTGGGTGGGTTCAATAACATCCAAGATCTCTTCAATTTCCCCTAGAAACATGACCTACACAGAGAGAGCACAGAGCGGATGCAGAGTGAGTGAGTGAAGAGAGAGCACAGAGAGAGCACAGCACAGAGCAGATGCAGAGTAAGCGAGTGGAGAGAGAGAGCACAGAGAGAGAGCACAGAGCAGATGCAGATGTAGAGGAGCAATGCAGAGTGGGAGAGAGAGCACAGAGAGAGAGCACAGCACAGAGCAGATGCAACAGAGGTGAGAGTGAGTGGAGAGAGAGCAGAGAGAGAGCACAGCACAGAGCAGATGCAGAGTGAGCGAGTGGAGAGAGAGCAGAGAGAGAGCACAGCACAGAGCAGATGCAGAGTGAGCGAGTGGAGAGAGAGCAGAGAAAGAGCACAGCACAGAACAGATGCAGAGTGAGCGAGTGGAGAGAGAGCACAGAGAGAGCACAGAGAGAGCACAGCACAGAGCAGATGCAGAGTGAGTGAGTGGAGAGAGAGCAGAGAGAGAGCACAGCACAGAGCAGATGCAGAGTGAGCGAGTGGAGAGAGAGCAGAGGGAGAGCACAAAGCACAGAGCAGATGCAGAGTGAGCGAGTGGAGAGAGAGCAGAGAGAGAGCACAGCACAGAGCAGATGCAGAGTGAGCGAGTGGAGAGAGAGCAGAGAGAGAGCACAGCACAGAGCAGATGCAGAGTGAGCGAGTGGAGAACGAGAGGAGAGAGCAGAGAAAGAGCACAGCACAGAGCAGATGCAGAGTGAGCGAGTGGAGAGAGAGGAGCACAGAGAGAGAGCACAGAGAGAGCACAGCACAGAGCAGATGCAGAGTGAGTGAGTGGAGAGAGAGCACAGAGCAGATGCAGAGTGAGCGAGTGGAGAGAGAGCACAGCACAGAGCAGATGCAGGAGGAGCGAGTGGAGGGCACAGAGAGAGCACAGCACAGAGCAGATGCAGAGTGAGTGAGTGGAGAGAGAGCACAGAGCAGATGCAGAGTGAGCGAGTGGAGAGAGAGCACAGCACAGAGCAGATGCAGAGTGAGCGAGTGGAGAGAGAGCACAGCACAGAGCAGATGCAGAGTGAGCGAGTGGAGAGAGAGCCGAGAGAGAGCACAGCACAGAGCAGATAGCGAGTGGAAGAGAGCACAGAGCAGATGCAGAGTGTGGAGAGAAAGAGCACAGAGAGAGCACAGCACAGAGCAGATGCAGAGTGAGCGAGTGGGAGAGCAGAGCAGAGAGAGCACAGCACAGAGCAGATGCAGAGTGAGCGAGTGGAGAGAGAGCAGAGAGAGAGCACAGCACAGAGACCAGAGTGAGCGAGTGGAGAGAGAGAGAGAGCACAGCACAGAGCAGATGCAGAGTGAGCGAGTGGAGAGAGAGCAGAGAGAGAGCACAGCACAGAGCAGATGCAGAGTGAGCGAGTGGAGAGAGAGCAGAGAGAGAGCACAGCACAGAGCAGATGCAGAGTGAGTGAGTGGAGAGAGAGCAGAGAGAGAGCACAGCACAGAGCAGATGCAGAGTGAGTGAGTGGAGAGAGAGCACAGCACAGAGCAGATGCAGAGTGAGCGAGTGGAGAGAGAGAGCACATAGTAAACACAGTAACCAATCAGACAATCTGCAACCAAGAATCTATAAAAAGAACTTTTGAAGTTCACTAATTCTACACATTTGCACATGAGTCATGTTGGCAGCGTTTCAGGATTCTCTGTAATGACTGGAGCACAGATCATAGTTAACTAAATAATGTTCTCACCTCTTTCTGACTGCATGTCTTGGGCCAAAACTTAAGAAGCCCCCGAATTACCTAAAAGAGGAAACGGGAGATGAAGATTCAGAGAGTCAGAAAATAAATAAATCATAAAAATAAACATGTAACATTCATCTATCAACAAATAAATTAACTATTGCATGTTCAAACCCCACAAGGGCTTAATCCATGAACTATCATCATTGTGGGATTTCCTGTAGTAAATCACTTCAACACAAATTAACTGTGAACTACACGGACAAGTTAACACCATCATCACTGAGGTTTGAAATCTTTGACCCAGAGCCCTGGTTCATTTTTGATTTTGTGTGTTTCTGCTGTTTAATGCCGTCGTGTTCACATTTGAGTTTAACTGTATATTCTGAAAGTAAAGTGAAGCAGGATGGACAGCTGTGTGTGTGTGTGTGGTGAGGTGGGCAGTACCGTCTCGGTGAGGGTGGGGTCCTTCTCTAAGTACTGCACCGCACAATAAGCCAGCTGAAAGAGAACACACATCATTGTACAAACCTTTCTGATTCAGTCAACACACTTGAGACATATACAAATAATATCTTCTAAGCCACCAAATATCTGCATGTGAATAAAACACAATATTGATTTGCGTTCTTTCATGGATTCTTTCCACTAGATCACTAGATATCTTAATATGAAATTAATAGCTTAGGTAGCTCGTGAAGATGCTGTCAGCAGGTGTAATTCTTCATTCTCTGTGTGTTTATGATGGTGTGGGGGCACCTGTGCATGGAAGAGGGCTAGACCTCTGGCAGTGTGAAGAGGAAGAAGAATCTTCACCAGGAACTGCTTGTGTTCGGCTTTCAGCGGGAGAGCGAAGCCGTTGATAATGCTGTCATTACAAACACAGGCACACCAGTGATGTCATCATGATCTTTAATGACTGTAGCCAATCAGCAATGATCACAGCCAGGTTCAGACTGAGCTCAAATGCTAATAATGACAAGCACGCATTAAAAATGAAAACTCACCTGCCCAAAATCTCTAGGAGTTCAGCAACCCCATTAAAGTGCTCCGTTTCATAGATGAACCTGAGAAGTCACACCAGCAGTGAGTGTTTCTAAACATGCTGTAGGCAAAACACTTCCACTCAAGAACACCAGCACTATATAGTGAGAGACAACACTGTCATTTACTGGACAAATACAGTAAGTGTTGTGTGTCATTCAAAATTGAATCAAGAACTTTTTGAGATCTTTTTTGTAACAGCTTGTGTATGACGTGTAAAATTTGTGTACAATGTGCTGGTGTGATCACATCTCACATGAGTGAGAATCTCAGGTGAAGTCTTTGTTAGGACAAAACTGTTCTTCACTGTGGCAGATGTGAGCAATACAAATGCAAAGATAATATTTGTGAATGTACAAATGTACATAATGTACAAATACTTTTGTATATACTCAGAAAAATTGTGTTTCAAAACAAGCGAATTCTCTCACCTTAGAAAGATGTTGTTGATCTGTTTGCGAATAAAGGCTCGCAAACCCAGAAACTTGCCATAGATGCGATGTAGAACAGTCTTTAAAAACTCCCTCTCACGAGGATCTTCACTGTCAAACAGCTCCAAGAGCTTCAAAATCAAAGACAAAACTCTTTAAAAAAACTGAATATTCATTCAGAAAATAAATATTCAGTTCTGTTGTTTCAGTAAAGTGTGAAGGTCATTATGGTCTCGTTTATGACTGTTGTATACTGTTTATGACTCTTGTATAAAGCGCTACACAAATAAAACTGAATAGTGTGACATTTTATTTGTAGTTAAGATGTGAGGCAGAGCATCCTTCACCATGTGGTTAGCCTCATGTCCTACCAGAAACATCCTTCTCTCATTTCAACTATAGTTTCTATATACCTTATCTATAATACATATTACTGTGTTCTCTGTGCCAATTTTCTTTCTTTTGGTCTTCCTTTCTTCCTGGTCTGTTATTTTGGTATAGTACATTTCTGATAACTCTAAAATGCCCCTAAATGCACAAAAAAACAAAACAAACTGTGACTGATCTTCACGTCAGCCAGACAACCTGAACACCGACTCACTGACTGGAGAGAAAAACTGAAAAGAATAAACATCACATATAGTTTTTATTGTCATGTGACACACAATAGGCCTCCCTGCTGCCATGAGACTCCTAATGGAATATTTTATGGCAGTTTGATTTGGCAATGTCAACTGCAGCGTCACATTAGACTGTGTGCACAAGCGTGCATTATGTAATCCATTTTAACATGCTACCTTTTGCCCCGGGACAATAAACCCCTGCTGTGAGTGATGGATCTGAAAGCAGCCTTTATGCAACATGATGTTATTTGTTTGACACTAATGAGTCCTATAAGCCTTTAATGGTGTCTGAAACATGAGGAAATCTAAAGCAAAATTCAAACAGGATTACAAATGCTTTTGTACATGCAGGGCAAGCCACTATTAAAAGTACAGGTTCAGTTCAACAGATTTCACTGCGAGTGGTTGAGCATGTCTGTAGCTTCATCACCCTCTAGTGTTAAACTAATGCACCTTTGGGAGGGATTTTACTCAAGGCAGTTATGTGGTCACCTATCATTAGGACCAAATGTAGAACCCCACTGCACATGCATTGACAGAGCTGGTCAGTTGTTCTGTACTAGTCATCTGTATTCTGGATTCTTCAGTCACTGATATGTCTCATTGACCTCTCCATAATCAAGTGACAGAGCTGTTGGATTGTTTTAAATCTTCTCAAGTCAACTAGAATCAAAACTGGCCCTATTTATTTTCTTAATACATATTCCTGATCTTGTTCCTGATAAGTGCATGTTATTCTAAAGGACAAATAAATGTTAATCTTTCATTAAAATAAAACAACATTCTCTAATTCTAAATTTTAGTTTTGCTTTTCCTATGAAGTCACAGGGGCTGTAATTTAGCAGTTTGATTGGATCGGATTCTTAAACAACCGAATACAACCAAATGCCACATTTGTGTGTCCACAAACGTTACACACAAAAATAAACGTGTAACTTACACAAGTATTATTATTATTATCTATTATTATTATTTACCACATTTTAACTATAATGACTCTGTCTGTTTAACTGTCGTCACTATCCCAGCTTGGACCGAACCTCTTTCCTTCCTGTAGCGTAAACATCAGGACTCTATTTAAAGCAGCCCAGGAAACGTCCTCATCATGGAAACTTGCCCTGACCACCTTCCATACTAAATCCCCATTCCGGAGCATTCTGTGCACTCGGGGGAATGACCCGGTCAATAAACACAGCTGATGGGCCAGCGGTTACACAGGGACAGGGGCTGTGTGAGGCAGATCCAAAAGAAAACATGGCCAGGCCTCTACCAAGTGTACAATTTCATACTCCAAAATCATGTCTCCAGAGGTCTGACAGTCAGAGCAAGAAATTAAATGTAATTGCTTTTAAACAGCACAGAAACCAAAGCTAAAGTGACCAACTGTCAGAATAACTGCAATTATAAAGGACTCATAAACTCACACTTCTGACAATCGCCATCAAGTCTTGTCCATTTAGCAGTTTATTCTGGTCAAGAACCAACAACAGTTTTACATACAATTTGGAGATGAGAAATCTGAAACCAATCATATTACAATAACGGGGCAAAATGAATTCAAATTCATGAACAGTTGTACAGATAACACAAGAAATTTGTACAAAATATATGTAGATGTTGCGATTTCTGTCCTGATTATTTCACACACTGAATATAGAGTGTACATCTGCTTGTGGACATTGTTTAGCTGCTCCTAAAGGTTATAGTGTCTTACTTGTTAAAAAAATTTGATGTCTCTAACCTGGTAAATTCAGTCTTCTGAACTCAAGGTCAGTGAACTCAAGAAAAGAATCTGCATGTATTTCAATTGAAGAACGTTTACCTGTAGCACAAACCTCTGGTCAATGTAACGTTTGGCAGTACTGGGTTGGAAGTCTGGATTTTCTAGGAATCGAAGGAAAAACTCATACGCCAACTGTTAAAAATACAGCAAACACAAAGACTTAAAATAGCACTAGAGTATTAAGCATGTACAAATCAACATTAAATAGCAACAAATGAAAATATATAAAACACACTAACGTACATTATTTACATTTCAACAATTACAGTCACCATTTACAAAATCACTGTTGGGTGTTTAAAACTTTGTCCAGATTTATTTTTCAGTTTTCCAGTCAAATTTTCCAAGACCCTTTTGTTCAACACATTTAGACATTGTTCAGACAGGTCACATCCATATGAATAACAGCTGTAATAATAGCTCTAATAATAACATTACTATAGCAACCGAAGGAAACTGGATCCAATGATCACTTGCAAAATGAACAGTCAGTCCTAAAGATCAGATCTGAGAAACAAATCAGATTTATGTGAACCAAGCCTATGTCCTCTATTATGTGCAAAGTGTTATTAATTAAATGTAACAGTTTATAAATATTTACATGGTAAATACAGAGTACAAACAATGACCCATAAACATGTCAAAGAATCAGGTCACAGCTAACCTGCATATGGGGCCAGGAGGCTTCTAGGGTGGGTTCATCCTCTTCTGGGTCAAAGTCTGGGTTCTCACTGGGTGGAAGCGTTCGGAGTAAATTTATGCTAACCTGAAAACAAACATGATTTTTGTTCTTTTTTGATGTAGTTGTGATGTGCTTTAACAGTCACTAAAACACATGAATGAGGTTGAAGGTTGGTGTTTATAATGACCATGGCGATGATCTCAGGATACACAGACTCCACCAGCACGCCTCTGCTGGTGGACACATACTCCACCAGCTCGCTGAGAGTTGCTCGTTTCATCTCTTTGCTCTTGAGGTCGGCGACTGAGTCCAGAAAGTCGAACATCACGCAGCACTGCTGGAGTTTCTGCACGAACAGCTCCTGCTGCTCTGCAGACGCTGCATCTGAAAAAATCATTTATCCATCTTCATAACAGCAACACTGAACCAGAGATGATCACTACAAATTTCATTTCATCACCATTTGATCTTAAGGATGACTACATCATCACTCACCAGACATAAAGCACATCTCCTCAGATCACCCTGCAGTACTTCATTGTCATTAAAGTACATTTTAGTTTTTAAGTATTTTTGCATCGTGTGCAATATGCTAATTTGCTTGTTTCAGTGTTAAACACTCTTTTCTATTGTTTGTATCTCAAGAATCAGTGAGATGAGATTTTAAAATAAAGTTTATCATGAGCTGAAATCACATGCTTATTTTAACTGGCACATGTGCAGCAGGACAGTTAACATCATCTTCAGAACACACAAATCTTCAGTACTGGATCTAATTATAGTTCAGTGTGTGGACGCACAGAGTCAGCCGAATGCTTGAACGCACAGGACTGTTGAATCCTGCACTTGGGATTGTGTCTAATTCTAGTAATCAAGAGAAACTCCTCAGGAACAAGAGGAACGGCCAACCACAGCTGGTGAGCTCTGGAACCAAATGCTCCTCCATCAGCAGATGTCTCAGCATCTTATTTTCTATCAGTACATCCATGTGTAATTAAATATATGTACTCCAAAACCACACAGACACGCCATCATGTCTCAAGGTGTACTGCATGTGTTCTTGCAAGTTCTTCTGCAACCAAATTACATTTCCCAAAATACTTGCTTTAACCAATAAATATTGATTATGCTGTTTTTGACTGGTGAAAATCTGTGATGGGAGCTCAACAAAAATATATGCCAATGTCAAAATAAGAAGGATGTAGAAGAAAGAAACATCTAGCAGTCTGCTTGATCTCTGGACTAATCTGTACCAGCACCCACCTGTCATACAGTTTCAGCCTGCCAGGTGTCTACAGTCCACTACAAATGATGATGAAAACTTCTTGCAAAACAAAAACTCACAGTCAATCAGAACAGTGCTTGAGTTCTCCACTTGTGTGCCACATTATTAGAAAGCTTTTCTCTTAAAACAATCACTGAATGACTAACATCAATTTGGGTATTTATACAAATTACCCCCCCAACAAAAAAAATAAAGTATCAGCACCTTCCCATATGAGCATGTGCAACATCAGTGAGGGTTGCTGCTTTGATTCCAGCGCTGGCAGGTAGCTGACGTGCCTCTGAGCAAGGCACATAACCCCCATTGCTGCCCGGGCGCAGCAGTGATGCCCACTGCTCCGGGTGTGTGTTCACGACTTGCAGTGTGTGTTCTCTCCCC
This sequence comes from Chromobotia macracanthus, assembly GCA_036877525.1. Taxonomy (NCBI): domain Eukaryota; kingdom Metazoa; phylum Chordata; class Actinopteri; order Cypriniformes; family Botiidae; genus Chromobotia; species Chromobotia macracanthus. The sequence continues at coordinate 665,976 of JAZGTH010000087.1, forward strand.
ACCAGTGATGGTTAAATGCAGAAGTCACATTTCAGGTATGAGTTACCAAATCTGACAATGTCACTTTCACTTTTAATTATTTGCAATCATGTCACACTTAATTCCACACCATGTAAGAATATTACTGACTATCTGTTAAAAAAAGCACCACGAACAGGATGGTGGCAAAACTCAAGCAATCATGATCACCATCCTCTCTGAGACTTTCTCTCCTGGAGAGCCTTGAACCCTGGGCCACTGCTCAAAGTGCTTCTGAGGATCTTAACTTACATAACCCAGCTGGGTTAGTGACACACAAACAGGTTTTCTCACCTATGAAGCTGGCTGCATTACTCGACAATCAGCTAGTGTGGTAACTATTTACAATCACCCAGTTACAGCGTCCCAATAACCACTGAAACTACCAACATTAAATCAACTGCTCTATAAAATACCAGCAGAATCTTAACTGATCACAGTGGTCACACAGTACATGATGTTGCTATGGTCCTTTCTGTGAATGATTCTACTCCATCTGGTCATATGAGGACATCTAATCCAATAGAGAGAAAACAGACGTAATAAATGCTTGTTGACTTTATAAACGTTTATTGTAATGGTCTGTATTTCACGCTTCTGTAAATCATGTTTTCAGACACATTCACTGACGCTCTGACACCAGCATGCACACTGTGAGTCATTCAACTGGTTGAGGTCCCCATTAACACCCCGGGCGTGTGGTTGCCATGGCTACATGGATGGCCCCTGGAGAGTCCTAATGTCAGTATTTCCAGTATGCTCATAAACGCTGTCACAGCTGTTTAATACCCTCAGCCTGTAAATGACAACTTATTTCTGTAACATTTACACATATGTGGGAATATGACAGACCATGGAAAGATCTAACACTGGTGTATGCAGATGAGTTAATACACGTGCAATGAGTTTACAAATACAAAAGATACTAAATCAACTTTCTTTAAAATGAACCTTTCACTGCTGGATATTAACAGGTTCACAAAAGCAAAACTTCCAGTGTTTATCAGCCATTTCATTTGACACACTGACTGAACACATCTTAAGTTTGTATTTGTTATCCTTCTTCGTGACCTTCAAAGTTATTTTAAGCTGTTTTGATAACATTATGAATATCTTTTGTTTGAAGGACGTGACAGAAATAGCTTTCCTGACAGCGAATAAAAACACGGGCATGGCAGGCACGTGTCATCAGCCAATCACAAAGCTTGTTCTTTGCCAATGCCGCGAATAAGGGGCGGGGCTACCTGTTTTACAGTATATATTGAGTGATGTACAGTATGTATTGAGAGTGATGTACAGTATGTATTGAGAGTGATGTACAGTATGTATTGAGTGATGTACAGTATGTATTGAGTGACGTACAGTACGTATTGAGAGTGACGTACAGTGCGTATTGAGAGTGATGTACAGTATGTATTGAGTGATGTACAGTACGTATTGAGAGTGATGTACAGTACGTATTGAGTGATGTACAGTATGTATTGAGAGTGACGTACAGTATGTATTGAGAGTGATGTACAGTATGTATAGAGTGACGTACAGTACGTATTGAGTGATGTACAGTATGTATTGAGAGTGACGTACAGTATGTATTGAGAGTGACGTACAGTATGTATTGAGAGTGATGTACAGTACGTATTGAGTGTGACGTACAGTACGTATTGAGAGTGATGTACAGTACGTATAGAGTGATGTACAGTATGTATTGAGTGTGATGTACAGTACGTATTGAGAGTGATGTACAGTATGTATTGAGTGATGTACAGTATGTATTGAGAGTGACGTACAGTATGTATTGAGAGTGATGTACAGTACGTATTGAGTGATGTACAGTACGTATTGAGAGTGACGTACAGTACGTATTGAGAGTGACGTACAGTACGTATTGAGTGATGTACAGTACGTATTGAGTGTGATGTACAGTACGTATTGAGTGTGATGTACAGTACGTATTGAGTGTGATGTACAGTATGTATTGAGAGTGATGTACAGTATGTATTGAGTGTGATGTACAGTATGTATTGAGAGTGATGTACAGTACGTATTGAGTGATGTACAGTACGTATAGAGTGATGTACAGTATGTATTGAGTGATGTACAGTATGTATTGAGTGTGACGTACAGTATGTATTGAGAGTGATGTACAGTATGTATTGAGTGATGTACAGTATGTATTGAGAGTGACGTACAGTACGTATTGAGTGATGTACAGTACGTATTGAGTGATGTACAGTATGTATTGAGTGATGTACAGTATGTATTGAGTGTGATGTACAGTATGTATTGAGTGATGTACAGTATGTATTGAGAGTGATGTACAGTATGTATTGAGTGTGATGTACAGTATGTATTGAGAGTGATGTACAGTATGTATTGAGTGATGTACAGTACGTATTGAGAGTGATGTACAGTATGTATTGAGTGATGTACAGTATGTATTGAGTGTGATGTACAGTATGTATTGAGAGTGATGTACAGTACGTATTGAGAGTGATGTACAGTATGTATTGAGTGATGTACAGTATGTATTGAGAGTGATGTACAGTATGTATTGAGAGTGATGTACAGTATGTATTGAGTGTGATGTACAGTATGTATTGAGTGATGTACAGTACGTATTGAGAGTGATGTACAGTACGTATTGAGTGTGATGTACAGTACGTATTGAGAGTGATGTACAGTATGTATTGAGTGATGTACAGTATGTATTGAGTGTGATGTACAGTACGTATTGAGAGTGATGTACAGTATGTATTGAGAGTGATGTACAGTATGTATTGAGTGTGATGTACAGTATGTATTGAGTGATGTACAGTATGTATTGAGTGTGATGTACAGTATGTATTGAGTGTGATGTACAGTATGTATTGAGAGTGATGTACAGTATGTATTGAGTGATGTACAGTACGTATAGAGTGATGTACAGTATGTATTGAGTGATGTACAGTACGTATTGAGAGTGACGTACAGTACGTATTGAGAGTGATGTACAGTACGTATTGAGTGTGATGTACAGTACGTATTGAGTGATGTACAGTACGTATTGAGAGTGATGTACAGTACGCATTGAGTGATGTACAGTATGTATTGAGAGTGATGTACAGTACGTATTGATGAGTGACGTACAGTACGTATTGAGTGATGTACAGTATGTATTGAGAGTGATGTACAGTATGTATTGAGTGTGATGTACAGTACGTATTGAGTGTGATGTACAGTATGTATTGAGTGTGATGTACAGTATGTATTGAGAGTGATGTACAGTATGTATTGAGAGTGATGTACAGTATGTATTGAGAGTGATGTACAGTATGTATTGAGTGATGTACAGTATGTATTGAGTGTGATGTACAGTATGTATTGAGAGTGATGTACAGTATGTATTGAGAGTGATGTACAGTATGTATTGAGAGTGATGTACAGTATGTATTGAGAGTGATGTACAGTATGTATTGAGTGTGATGTACAGTATGTATTGAGTGATGTACAGTATGTATTGAGAGTGATGTACAGTACGTATTGAGTGTGATGTACAGTACGTATTGAGAGTGATGTACAGTATGTATTGAGTGTGATGTACAGTATGTATTGAGAGTGATGTACAGTACGTATTGAGTGTGATGTACAGTACGTATTGAGTGTGATGTACAGTATGTATTGAGAGTGATGTACAGTATGTATTGAGAGTGATGTACAGTATGTATTGAGTGATGTACAGTATGTATTGAGTGTGATGTACAGTATGTATTGAGTGATGTACAGTATGTATTGAGTGTGATGTACAGTATGTATTGAGTGTGATGTACAGTATGTATTGAGTGTGATGTACAGTATGTATTGAGTGTGATGTACAGTATGTATTGAGAGTGATGTACAGTATGTATTGAGTGATGTACAGTACGTATTGAGAGTGACGTACAGTACGTATTGAGAGTGACGTACAGTACGTATTGAGAGTGATGTACAGTACGTATTGAGTGATGTACAGTACGTATTGAGAGTGATGTACAGTACGTATTGAGTGATGTACAGTATGTATTGAGAGTGATGTACAGTACGTATTGAGAGTGATGTACAGTACGTATTGAGTGATGTACAGTATGTATTGAGTGATGTACAGTACGTATTGAGAGTGATGTACAGTACGTATAGAGTGATGTACAGTATGTATTGAGAGTGACGTACAGTATGTATTGAGTGATGTACAGTACGTATAGAGTGATGTACAGTACGTATTGAGTGATGTACAGTATGTATTGAGAGTGATGTACAGTACGTATTGAGAGTGATGTACAGTACGTATTGAGTGACGTACAGTATGTATTGAGTGACGTACAGTATGTATTGAGAGTGACGTACAGTATGTATTGAGTGATGTACAGTACGTATAGAGTGATGTACAGTATGTATTGAGTGATGTACAGTATGTATTGAGTGTGATGTACAGTACGTATTGAGTGATGTACAGTACGTATTGAGAGTGATGTACAGTACGTATAGAGTGATGTACAGTATGTATTGAGTGATGTACAGTACGTATAGAGTGATGTACAGTATGTATTGAGTGATGTACAGTATGTATTGGTGTGATGTACGTATGTATTGAGTGATGTACAGTATGTATTGAGTGATGTACAGTACATATTGAGTGATGTACAGTATGTATTGAGTGATGTACAGTATGTATTGAGTGTGATGTACAGTATGTATTGAGTGATGTACAGTATGTATTGAGTGATGTACAGTACATATTGAGTGATGTACAGTATGTATTGAGTGATGTACAGTATGTATTGAGAGTGATGTACAGTATGTATTGAGTGATGTACAGTATGTATTGAGAGTGATGTACAGTATGTATTGAGTGATGTACAGTATGTATTGAGTGATGTACAGTACGTATTGAGAGTGATGTACAGTATGTATTGAGTGTAATGTACAGTATGTATTGAGAGTGATGTACAGTATGTATTGAGAGTGATGTACAGTATGTATTGAGTGATGTACAGTATGTATTGAGAGTGATGTACAGTATGTATTGAGTGATGTACAGTATGTATTGAGAGTGATGTACAGTATGTATTGAGTGATGTACAGTATGTATTGAGTGATGTACAGTACGTATTGAGAGTGATGTACAGTATGTATTGAGTGTGATGTACAGTATGTATTGAGTGATGTACAGTATGTATTGAGTGATGTACAGTATGTATTGAGTGATGTACAGTATGTACGGGTACAGGTTGTGACATGAAGACTCTTCTCTTGATAAGAGGAGGATCGGACTGAGAAAACATGTTCACACTGTTTACAGTCTACACCCAGACTGAGTCCAGACCATAACTGTTTCACTTGTGCCACCTGAAGAGCACTGTGTGGTGTGTAGCTGATGCGCTATATATATAAAGTGTGTATAGCTGTAGTTGGTGTATATCGCAGCTCATCTCACAGCACATTTGGCCGTGGTGCTCGTTGAGTGTTCGCCGGCTTTGACACACAGCCGCTGCTCTATTTCCAGCGCTTGATCCGCTTACCTTTGAGCTGCGGGAGCGCGGAGATCTCCGCCGCCGCAGGCCTGCAGCTGTTCGCCGCGAACTGAGACGAGCCCTGACCGCTCCGCTGCCGCTGAGCCTTCCGCACCGATTTCCGCGTGAATCCGTCCACTTTCTCGGCCGCGGATATCGCCGACATCGCCACAGCGGGTCTGTCGGACAAACTAATCGTGCAGATGCGGAGCGCTCATGAAAAGCGCGGATGTGCCGCGCGCATCTACCGACCCGCCAGCGTGACGTGAGACCGGCGCCGCATGCTCCCGCGCTCCACAGGTAGTCGCGTCGGTGATCTTCGTGAACGCGCGATAAATTAATCAATATGATTGTTTATCATGTTAAACGTTTAGTCCTGCTCGCGAGAGTGAGCGCGTCATTAAATAATCGCCACGCAAGACCGCGCCGCGAAACTGACGCGCCGCGACAGTCCCGCCGCCGAACTTCATTCAGCGCTGAGCTCTATTAATAAACCCAGAGCCTGAAGACTGACAGAGTATCCGTCCAATCGGCGTTTGAGCACACAGTACAGCCCGCCCTCTGACCAATCAGATTCATGCTTTAATGGATTTTTTTAAACATCTGCGAAAAACTCACAAAATCATCAAAACTATCCATAAAATCTCAAATCACGGATAATATGCAAGAAAGTTATGCATTGTGCCAAAATACCAGCGAGAATTCATGCCATAAACACTGCAGCACTTCGCAAGATGTTTAGTCAGTAAAATGTCCTAAACGATGGGATATATGTCGAGATAATGATAATAACGAGGTAATGATACTTTAACTGTACAAAACAAAACCATTTTTGTTGAACAATTTCCAAGACATAAGCTTCAGTATAGAGCATAAACTGTTTAATACAAAACTGCTGTTAGTAGTTAGTCTGTGTAAAGCAACAGCTCTAAACATCCATTCTCATAGACAGAAAGCATCGAGTTAAAAAGCCCAAGTCTTTAAATCATTTGGGAACTTCATTATAGATGTTCAATATTTCAAAGGCACTGGGCTAATTGGAAATGGATTTGTTATGTAAAGAGCTGCTTTATAATCAATGAACAAGTCTGATACTCCTGTCAGAGGTTTCAGGAGACAAGCTCAAATAAAAGACATTACTGATCTAAATCTTCAAAATTAAACTGATATACTCACATCGCTGGTGCCACTGCTTTAAAAGGCTTGTTAAATAGTGGCTTAAGTTATACATTAAACATACACAGACAAACTGTGGCATCAAATGATTTTATGTAATTGTTCACCAAACTGTCCATCAGTTTGGCCCTTTCTTCTAAAAGCAAATTGTGCATGTGTAAAAACATACAAGATAAAAATATACAAATTACATACATAAATACAAGCTGTATCAGCCATTTCTTAAAAGTGGGAAGCTTTGTCTTATGTCTCAGTGACACTGCACTGGAATTTACACCATAGATTTGACGTTAAAAACATTAAATCTCAGCTGAGATGGTCTGATCAGTCCTCTTTATAAAGTAGCTAGAGATTTTTCTCATGGCTCTGGAGGGTGATGACTGCTGTGTCGGTGAAGGGGAGACAAACTTCATGGGACGAGGCGAGACTGATGCCTGAAAACAGAAAATAAAATATATCAATTAAATCTATATTTAATATTTCCTGAGAGTGATGCCTGTAAACAGCAGAAAGTATTTGTTGGTTGGAAGGGTGGTTCCAGCAGTTTGCAGTGTGGTGTTATGCAGTTAGGGTTGGGTTAGGGTATTCTGTGTCACTTCTTCAAAATAAATGATGGTATTTTTTACTTGTTTTATAATCCCTCAGGCAATAATCAAGTTTGATTACAGGTCGCATAATTTGAGATATTCAAAACTAGTGGGATGAATTTTAATGTTTAGGGTTTTGGTCATACTTGAGTTAGGGGTTTAATAGTAAAACAGCAAGCAACACTATAAAGTACAATCCACAATGATCAATTTCAAAACTGGTTCCAGAGGAGCTGTATTCCCTGATGTGGAATGCAAAAACATACTTGAAAAATTGCCAAACTGGGAAATCCATTTGGTAACGCTAGTACTGCAGAAGTAACATTACAGTAACATTTTCATTTTCAACACATCTATGCAACACAGTTAAGAACAACTAAATACACATTGTGACTGTGCAGCTGCAGTGCTTGCATGCATTTACTCACTGGGGAACTGTGTGTTCTAACATCCTGTCGCTTGTTGTTGGGGCTTTTGGGTTGAGCTGATCCTTTCATTCTTTGGCTGATCACAGACAGCCAATCAGCTCTTCTCGGAGAGCTGTTCTCTTTACCAGCCTGAACAGCCGAGCTGACACTCCCCTCTGCTTGTGAACCAAATAAGTCACGCTCCTCAGAAGAGCAGCTGTGTGCGCTCACCAGACCCCTGCTCCTCTTTATGTCTGGATGCAACTCAGACACCCCATCACTCTCCTCTCCCGAACCCGTTTCCAGGCGCCGCTTGGCCCGTCGTTCAGAGCAGGATCTCTGGAAGACGGGTTTGAGCACCTTACAATGAGATGTTCTGCGCTCGGCTGGGGAACTCATGCGGCTCATCCACTGCTGGACAGATGGAGGGATTTTGGGGCTGCTGAGTTTGGTCAGAGGGGCAGGTGTGTTTGATGGCAGGGGCAGATCAGCACCCATGGGGGCGCATGCAGCAGGCTTGGGTGAAGCCAAAGACACGGGCCTCTCTGACACAGGGCTTTTGGCTGGAGTGACAGGACTGAGAGGGTCTGAGAAGACAGTGAAAGAAATTAGAACAACTACAAAATCTCACAGCAGTTTCAGAATATAACCTATATTATAAAAAAAGTAAAGCTTCTTTCCATTTGCATTTACAATATACTCCTCTTGTATACTGGTTTAATAAAATATGCATTGGGGCTTTATGAAATGAGCCCTGCCAATGCAGGCTTTTTAATATAGAAAATTCAAGCAAATGCCCATTCTGGAGCACCCATGGCAGATGTGCTCTTGAAAATATTCTTTATCTCTACCATGTGTTCTGGCTGGTGATTGGATTTTACGACGCGTCCAGCCTACGATGTTGGCATCACCGTTTGACACGTTTTCTCCATCTGGTCTGCGGTTCAGGCGCCAGATCCTAACAGTGTTGTCATCAGAGCAAGAAGCAATCTACAGAAAGAGTAAAACAGTTCACCACACTATAACACTCACCCGAAGAACATGAAGGACACATTTCACAACCTCTTAATGGATCAATTATCCAATTCACTCTCAACTGAAATAAAACTATTTACAGTACAACAATATATAACATATACAGCATGTTTCACTATCAACAGTCATTTGGCATGCAATAGCTCATTAAAAACATATTTATTTACTGACCTTGGTGAAATCAGAGGGGCACCAGGCCACTGATGTCACTTCCTGACTGTGACCCTGAAGCATCATGGGAGCTTGTTTTGGGTCAGAAATCTAGAAGAAAAGCAGCAGAAGTCAAACACGTGCCCACAGTCTCCGATGAATTTCTAAACACTTTAATTCAGACGGTGGGACTCTAGTTTGTGATGTCACTGCTCACCTTCCATATATAAATATTATGGTCACTGGAGCCACTGGCCAAGAACTGATCATCTGGACTGATGCTGGACTTCACATAAAATGAGGAATTACAGTGTCCCCTGAACACAGCAGCTGTGACAACAGAGAGGAACCAAGTCTCACCTCAAGCACAATTAACACTGATCAAAACATGTTGATGCATAATGTTGATTTTAAAGCGACTCATATACAACAGGAACGTTATTGGAGTTGAATCATGACATCTGAACAACTGAATGTTGTGCTAATTCTGATTTTACCTGGAGTGGTTTTCACACCACTGATGTTGAACATGTAGATATTGTCATCTGTGCAGTTGGAGAAGAGTCTGGAGCCGGTGGAGTCCAGCGAGAGACCCGAATAACCTGCAGCACACAAAACAGTGAACATCTGACCGCTGCTCACAGACAATGATCGTGACTGCTGGTGTAATGACCCGTCAGGGGTGAGCAGTATACCCAGTCTGCGGGTGCAGGAGCCTGGGTAGGGATAGGCCTGCAGGGGGAGGGGCTTGTGCTGGTATGCAGTGTAGTTCTTCCGCAAGTCCCACATTTTAATGGTCCTATGAAAAGATCAGATCTTTGTTAGAAAACTGTCTTCTGAAACACCTGAACAGAATCACTGTTAACCTGAATCTGAAAATTCAGGCTGAAAATGTGTCAACTGCTGTTATACTGTCTAATGCTCTGTGATATATAGACAGAGGAAACATACACTTTATCTGAACTCTGAATTTTTTGCTCTTTAATACTAGATTGATGTTAGATATATTATTATAGTATTAGATTATTTTAAATCTTTTGTTTTAACAGATAAGTTGTTTTTGAATTGATGCCAGACTTGGATTTTTCTTTCATTGTTTGTGTTGATCAAGTTTCATTTAAAAATATCCAAATATAGGCATCACATATGACGGATCTTGCCTAGGAGACCATGCGCATGAGGAGAAACAGGAAAGACCACAATGTACAATGTTTAATGCCTCCCACCCCATAACTCAAGTGTTTGAGCTTCAGGCCTCTCTCAAAAACAAACCAGTCAGGTCTGTACAGCACTGCAGTGTGCACTAACCCGTCGACTGCTCCAGAAGAGACGAGCGTGTTCTCATCACAAAACAGAACCACAGTCACACCCTGCTGGGAGTCCTGAGGAGGGAAAATCTGGATTCAGACACTTAATGCTGATTATTTTTAATTAAAAGTCAAAATACAGCTCAGATTATTGTATTACATGTACTGTACTAAACCCCAAAATATTTGACAGAAACAGAACTGGAATATTAGCATCTCTTACTACAGGTAATATTACTTACCACAGGGGGTGCCATTCCTCGTCTCTTCCTTGTTTGCGGTGTGTGTCGTTCAGGTTTCATATGGGCACCACTGATCTGTTTGACCTGCCTGTAGAAACCATCTGTGATGGACACAAAACATTGTGTGAACTTCAAATCACTTTAAAGTCATACAAGTCGATCTTTGAATAAGTCGGTAAACAAAAGTACCTTTTTTACTGCATCTTGTATCCCAGAGCATTATGTTGCCATCTCTGCCTCCAGTACTGAATACAGCTGCATTGAGAGAAAACCAAACACAGAACACCAGTCAGGGACCCAGTGAATTACAATTCTTCATACATGCTGTCTTGAGATCAGTGGAAATGACACAGGCTTTGTTTGCAACAGAATGCTACAGCACACTGCACAGTATGTAAAACAGACAGCATTATACAATAATGAACACTTCAAACAGAAGTGTGCCACCTGGCCTCATTACTTGCAGGTTTAATTTGCAATAATATATTTGCATTTTTGATTCACATGTTTAAAAATGTTTAGCTTAGTCTGATCAAATGAGGTCACATTTCTGGCTCATTTGTCACACCGGACACAGAAGGTCAAATAATCGAGTATCTAGAGCAGTTGCACACTGCACATCTGTCACAGGTATTCCAGACATACAGAAGATGTGCATCACCTCTCTCCTGCTTCGAGAAAGCCACTGATTTCAGACTGCACTGATGTCCTTTAAAGGTCCCCAGCAGATCACCAGTAAGAACATCCCACAGACGAGCGGTCTGATCACCAGAGGCTGTTACCTGTTACCACATGTAAACCATACACAGGACACAGTTTACAAAATCACATTTAAGACATACACAGGACACAGTTTACAAAAGAAACTTACCAAACTGTTGGCACCAGGAACCCAAGCAACATCAAAAACAGCATTTTCATGTGCCTGCCACTCTATAAAACACAAGTTTCAAATGTGTCACAAAGAAACGTGAATGCGTTTCAAGCTTCAGACAGATGTATAAATCAGTATTTGATCTGATGGTATTTGATCTGGGTAAACATGAGCCTACCCCTCAGCACAGAGCTCTTCTTCTCTCCAGTATTAAAGATTGTCACAAATCCTTCTTCATTTGCAACAGCAGCGCTGCTCTGCTGGCCGGGAGCTGAATCACAAACCACCATCACAAATGTTAGTGACACAACATTGAGTTTCTGCGTTACTGAGGAGATGTGAGCTGCTGTCAGGAGCTCAACTGTACCAGAGCAAAACGTGCATCCAAACGGCGGCACCGCAGCAGCTGAAGCTCCGTATGAAACGTGTTCGTCCTGCCGGACGCACTGAAATGAGTCCAGTACAGAGGAGAGCGGAAACCCCGGACGACAATCTGATGAGAGCCGAGAGCAAGATCAGTGGATCAGACCCACACTTCATCAACACACGCGCATCAGACACTTCATCAACACACATGCATCAGACACCACACATCAGTGGATCAGACACTTCATCAACACACATGCATCAGACACCGCACATCAGACACCGCACATCAGACACCGCACATCAGACACCGCACATCAGGACATGACACCACATCAGACCGCACACAACACACATCAGTGGATCAGACACTTCATCAACACACACGCATCAGACACCACACATCAGTGGATCAGACACTTCATCAACACACACGCATCAGACACCGCACATCAGACACCGCACATCAGACACCGCACATCAGACACCGCACATCAGACACCGCACATCAGACACCGCACATCAGACACCGCACATCAGACACCGCACATCAGTGGATCAGACACTTCATCAACACACACGCATCAGACACCACACATCAGTGGATCAGACACTTCATCAACACACATGTATCAGACACCACACATCAGTGGATCAGACACTTCATCAACACACACATCAGACACCGCACATCAGTGGATCAGACACTTCATCAACACACCCGCATCAGACACCACACATCAGTGGATCAGACACTTCATCAACACACACATCAGACACCGCACATCAGTGGATCAGACACTTCATCAACACACATATATCAGACACCACACATCAGTGGATCAGACACCACACATCAGTGGATCAGACACTTCACACACATCAGACACGCACGTACCGTTAGATGCTCTTTTGTAAACCCCTCGATCAATAACACGCTGGAAGAGACTCATCGCTCCTGCTCGCGCTTCTCACGTTTCCCGCGAACAATGAACGAGCGGCGAACACGAATTCCGCGCGAGATTCCGTTCCTCGCTCTGATTGGTCAATACGACCGAAGACCGGAAGTGTTGCGCTGAAGCGCGAGAGAGCTTTCGGCTCACATCTGTTTGCTGTGCTGAGAAGCTTTAACTTCCACAAGCGGCGCTCTGCGGGCAGAAACCCCAACCCATACTTGTGATATAACAGTTGTAGAAACCAAACAACACATAAACAAACTTTATGTTCTGAAACGTAAACTGGAAAATAAATGTTCTCGGTTGACGCCCACAACGAGCGTGACCAATCAGAGGCAAAGGGGATACCGCAGACCACGCCCCCTTTGTTTCCCATATTGCAGGTTTCTCTTCCAGCAGTTTATTTGAGTTGGCCGTGAACTGACGTCACGTCCTGTTGCCGCTTCACTTCCGGCGTGTTCGGTATCTTCTCAGGTAAACAGCGCAGTTTATTTGAGTTGGCCGTGAACTGACGTCACGTCCTGTTGTCGCTTCACTTCCGGCGTGTGTTCGGTATCTTCTCAGGTAAACAGCGCAGTTTATTTGAGTTGGCCGTGAACTGACGTCACGTCCTGTTGTCGCTTCACTTCCGGCGTGTGTTCGGTATCTTCTCATGTAAACAGCGCAGTTTACCGCGGCGTCTGTGTCCCGTTATTCAGTGATGGCGCTGTCCGCGGCGCGCTCCTTCCTGTCGGAGGCCGCTTATGGCGAACAGGAGCTCGACGCCAATTCAGCGCTGATGGAGCTCGATAAAGGTGCAGCTTTATGACTTGTTTACTGCTGTGTGTGTGCATGGCTTTATATTCTGCATGACATACTCAGATCTGTTCTCATTGTAATGTTGGGTATCTGGCGCATTCAGTGCTGTTTTCTTGCTCACAACAAAAGGTTTAAGGTCTTGTAAGCTGGGAGAGCAGTGTGAGGCTGTGGTGCTCTTCCCCAAACTCTTCCACAAGTATCCCTTCCCTATCCTCATCAACTCTGCCTTCCTGAAACTGGCAGACATCTTCAGACTTGGGTAGGTGTCTAAAACTTACAGTGCTACCAAATATTTGTGAATATATTTGAAATACATTTCTCTGAATTTGACAAATTTTAAAGTGTGTTTAAAAGTGTATGATGGAGATTGCACTTGTTTGCATCAAATGCATCTGGTGTTTTAAGTGTATAATGTTTAATGTACATCACTGAAAACTTTGCAGTAAGTGAAAGTTCTGGTAACAGTAATAGTGAATTCACGTCTGTCCCATCAGGAACAACTTTCTGCGTCTCTGTGTGCTGAAGGTCACACAGCTGAGCGAGAAACACCTGGAGAAGATTCTGAACGTGGACGAGTTTGTTAAGAGAGTGTTTTCTGTCATCCACAGCAATGATCCAGTGGCCAGAGCAATAACCCTCAGGTAGAAATCTGCTCACTTCTCTCTATTCCTCAAGACAACTCTTTATATCATGTTTAAATTCTGTTATGTCAAATATCATTTCTCTTGAATAGGCTTAATAAGAGGAAAATAAGGTGGCTGTACACATTGTCAGTATATGTTGTTTGTTTATTTTGACAGGATGTTGGGAAGCCTCGCCTCCATTATCCCGGAGAGGAAGAATGCTCACCACAGCATCCGGCAGAGTCTGGACTCTCATGACAACGTGGAGGTGGAGGCGGCTGTTTTTGCAGCTGCTAGTTTCTCATCACACTCAAAGTAAGAGTGATGTGTGACTGTGTCATTCTGCAGCTCTGCTGGTTTACTCTTACCTGTTCATAACAATCACCACCCCTTCAAATGCATTAGTTGAGATGGACAAGATTAGTTGGATAATTAGTTATTGTATTGAAAGTGTTTATAGCTTGGCGTAATAATAAGGTACAATGGTTACATGGTTTGTGCTTCTTTCACAGAGATTTTGCTGCAGGAATTTGCAACAAGATTAGCGAGATGATTCAAGGTATGTGATGTCACCCTGTGAATGTTCTTACATCAACGATTCAATCAGATTTAATCCATGACTGACGTGTGCATCTGAATGAAGGCCTGGACACGCCAGTGGAGCTGAAGCTGAAGTTGATTCCAATGCTGCAGCACATGCATCATGATGCAGCTCTTGCGTCCTGCAGCAGAGAGTTACTGCAGGAGCTGGTGTCCTCTTACCCCTCCACACAGATGCTCATCGTCACTCTGCACACCTTCACGCAGCTGGCCACCTCCTCACTCGTTGACATCCCCGAGCAGGTCAGACCGCTGATGGTGTTTCTGGTTTTATAATTTCTCCTCGTGTGATGTAAGGTCACGTTGATATGATCACTTGATGTGATTTTGTTCACGTCACTCTTCATTGGCTGTTCTCGACACAGTATTTATTATACATTTATTTATTTGTTGTTCTCTTGTAGATTCACCTGCTCCTGCAGTATTTGAAGGAAGACCCCAGAACAGCAGTGAAGAGACTCGCCATTCAGGACCTGAAGCTCTTGGCCAAAAAAGCTCCTCATCTGTGGACGAGAAAGAACATCCAGGTTATCTGCACCTTATACACCGGCTGCTTTAGTTTGTACATCTTGCTAGTTCTGGGTTGGACTCCTTTTGGTCTTCAGACTTCTTTGTGGATTCAGCAAGATGCTGGAAACATTTCTAAGAGATTTGAGTTCATGTTGATGTTATTGCATCACACGGTTGCTGTAGATCTGTCAGCTGCATGTTGGCAGCCAGTCTCAAAAGTCTACTATACTCATACAATATTTACATCGTAGCACAGACTTTTGTACTGTATTAAATATATAACTGCATGTAGAGGTCTCTGATGGTCCTGTGTTGTCTGCAGGTGTTGTGTGAATGTGCCCTCCAAACTCCGTACAACAGTCTGAAGCTCGGCATGCTGTCAGTTCTCTCCACACTGTCTGCTACCGTTGCTATTAAACAATACTTCAGCCCCAGTACAGGTAAACTCTCAGTACATGTCTTACTGCAGTGCTGCTTGTGTCCATCAGCTGATGCACAGCTGCTTTTAGAATGTTTTAGAATGAATACATTTCCACAGGAAGTTTCTGGAGTTTAACCTCCTGATCTCTCTGTATGACACAGGTGAGGCGTCTCCAGCGCCACGTCAGACTGATCTGGTGAAGCTCGCGCAGGAGTGCTGTTACCATAGTAACCTGGCAGTGGCGGCACATGGAATCACAGTGTTAACCAGCATCGCTGTTTCCTGTCCAGAGAAAGGTTGGCGACTCACATAATTGTAGCCATGATCTTTTTTTGAATTCACTTGAAAATTCAAAGCAAGCAAGCAAACAAATTTGAATGTAAATGTTTTTTTTGTCAGATGTCATTCAGCTGGAGCAGGACACGGTCATGGGGGTGGAGTCTCTCATCGTGCTCTGTAGTCAAGATGACAGCAAGACTGCACAGGCCACATTGAAAGTGAGTGTTAAACAGACGTGTATGTGGCCGTCTGTGTGATGTCATGGTTCTTTGAGTCCACACTTTGGTATTCTTGTGCATTGTTGATCCACATTGCAGCTTTTGTCCAGGAACTGCCTACTTAGACAGGAAGAGACCATCTGACTGACATTTGAAGTGACCAGTCACAGTTTACTTCTGTTTTATATTACAAATAAATTATACCAAAATAACAGACTTGGGCAGTCACTCAAAAACTGCAATAGAGCTGTTTAGTTTTTAGTACTAAACAGAATAACACGAGTATTTGGAGCCATGAGTTCTAAAATCAGGTCTGTGGGTAACATTACATTTCAAGTAATGACTTTAAGACACTTCCAACATAAGTGCACACATTTGTATGACACATTTTTAACCCTTGAATTGTTGATCATTTGTGACTCAGACGGCACTCACATCTCTGGTGAAGATGTTGAAGAGCTGTCCTCATCTGAGTCAGAGCTCTGTGGAACTCCTGCTGGACCAGCTGCACTGCGCATGTGACAGCGCACGCGTGCTCATGTGTCAGGCTCTGGCTGCTATAGCAACACAGCAACCGGTGCTGGCAGAGGGAATGCTGGGAAATCTGCTGGACCTCTTCAGGGTGGCCAGTCACAGAGCCTCTGAGAAGCAACAGGAGCTTCTGGTGAGCAGCTAGAGGAAATATTAGGAAATATTAGGAAATATTACAAATTATTGGATCTATTAATTTCCAAATGTAGCTCTGTTTTTTTAAATTGATCAAAGGTAATTTGTCCCTACCTTGACCTTCCCAGGTCTCCTTGGCAACAGTTTTATTTGTGGCCAGTCAGGCATCCCTCTCAGCCGAGGTTAAGACAGTGATTAGACAGCAGCTGGAGAACATGGCCAACGGCTGGACAGTGTACTGCATCGCCAGACAGGCGTCGCGCATGGTAAGTTTGTTTGTGAGCAGAATGGAAATTCATTATGGCGCTATTGACTTGTGACACATTTAAATCAATAGTTCAAAATAAACGTACATTTCAGTAGTTATGTAAGTGCTTGCCTTCAGTTACATGCTACAGTTCATCTGTACATATTTTGAACAATTGTTCAATAATTCCTGAATCATTATTATTATGGTGGGAAATATCATAATACCATTTACTTTATTGAAAAATATAAATGTTGTTGTAAGATTTGCACAGTCCTATATGTTAACACTGGAATACAAGGTGAAATATCTCCAGTGTTCTCTGGTCTGGGGCTTGTCTGCAGGGCTGCCATGATTTCTCCAGGGAGCTGTACCAGAGCCTTCGAACCCGCGTGGCCTCAGAGCACTTTTACTTTTGGCTGAACAGTCTGATGGAGTTCTCTCAGGCAGAGCAGTGCCTCAGTGGCCTGGTGGACGGAGATTACAGTGCTGCTATGACGGCCATCTCTGAGGCCCTTAAATCCTATCAGAAGGGAATTGCATCTCTCACGGTCAGAATTTGGCAGTTACACTCCTTTTGCTTGACTGATTAGTAACATGTTGTAGTAACATTAGCTGTAATTCAGCTCAAATACTGTCTGTAAGTTGGTTGGTTAATTGTCTGTCACTTTTTGAAATGCATATTGAGTTAAAGTGTTTATGTATTGTCAGCCAAAAATAGGTGGTGTATACATTCCCAAGCATTTGGTGGTATTACCTGTAATGATAATTAATCACTTTAAATCTCTTTGACTGTAATCGTTCTGTCAGCATCATTCGTTTGCAGGTGTGTTATGTTCTCTGTTTGTCTGTAATGTTGTGCTCAGGCAGCCAGCACTCCCCTCAGTCCTCTCACCTTCCAGTGTGAGTTTGTCAAGCTGCGTATAGACACACTTCAGGCTCTGTCTCAACTCATCTGCACCTGCAACAGTCTGAAGACCAGCCCGCCTCCTGCCATCGCAACCACCATCGCCCTGTCGTCAGGCAGCGACCTG
Source organism: Chromobotia macracanthus (assembly GCA_036877525.1). Lineage (NCBI taxonomy): Eukaryota > Metazoa > Chordata > Actinopteri > Cypriniformes > Botiidae > Chromobotia > Chromobotia macracanthus. The sequence continues at coordinate 684,015 of JAZGTH010000087.1, forward strand.
CAGCGCTGCGGCCGCATTTCCACACAGGTGCTCAGACATGCATCTGCTCAGCATGCTGTTGTTGTTTCTTACATTTACTTATTTTTTATTTTTTGAATCCTAAAAACGTTTGATTTCATCATAATATACGACATAACATTATACGTGTTGATGGGGTTAATGTGTTCAGTATGTTTTCTTCATCACAGATGAAATTCTCCATGGATGAGTTCAGGAGTCTGGCGGCTCGTTACGCTGACCTCTATCAGTCCTCGTTTGACGCTGACTGTGCCACCCTCCGCAATGTTGAGCTGTATCCTTTAATTCTGTGTACCGTAATGTGGACGTTCAGACAGAGCTCTTAAAGGGACAGTCCACCCAAAATTGAAAATTCTTCCATCATTTGTTCACGTCATTCCTAACCTTTATTTGAGGAACACAAATAAAAATATTTTGATGTTGGTAACCAAACAATGGTAGCACCCATTGACTTCCATTGTATGGACACAAAACCAGTGAGACATTTTTCAAAACATCTTCTTTTGTGTTCCACAGAAGATAAAAAGCCTGCCCTGCCTTTAAAAGAGGCTGTCTTTGCATCTCTTGCCTTCGTTTGTTTTTATAGTAATACACAGTTCACACTGTTGCTGACGTAACAAGTTACTTTAGTAGTTTGTGTTTTTTTTTCAAACTGTGGAAGACATCATGACTTCATGCTTAGCTGCTGAGCAGAAGAAATCTGTTTTCTTTAAGACATCTGTCAGACAACAGCAAAGCTGCCTGCTCGTGTCATATGTCATCGAGGCTTTAATACTTGATCCACACACAGCCAGGTGAGATGAAGGAACATAATTCACTCTTGCATCCGTGTAACTAGCTTAAACGTACATCTGAATGCATTGTAAACTGAAAGCTGTGGCGTTTTCCTTCAGAATGCCAATCTAGTTTTTATTTCAGTTTATTTCTGATCTTTCTTAAGGTTGTTGATATTGTTGGATACAAAAAAATGAAATTATGCAAACAAAAATGAAAGATGTACGTCCCTTCATGTTGTTTCAAACATGCCATTCATGGACTATGGCATGAATGGCAATAATAAAAGTAATAGGGGTTCAGCTTCAAAATGACAAAAATGACCTATCAAGTAGATTAAGTCAGAAGATTATATGACTATCTGTATTATGACAATATCTGTGCTATATTGTAATCCTGTTGAAGCCATAAAGTTCCTCTGGTTCAGTTTCCAGGAGTTTGGCACACATGGATCTGTTCAGGCAGAGAGTGAGTATGAGCTAAAGATGCTGGCTGTCTTCAGTCACGTCCTGGAGGAAGTGGAAAACTTGAGCAGGAAGCACCCCCCTGTCTCTTACCTGGTAATGTTGAAAGTCAATAACCAGCTTTACTTGTCTGTGATCCTTCTGGATTCACTGGAAAACCTTTGTTTGGGACTTCTGTTTGGGATAGGCATGAATGCATTAGTTTGAATTGTACTGTCTCTTGGTTTCTCTGTTGGGATCTGTATTAGCACACTGGCTGTCTCTGTGATGCTGTCATCGCCCTTCTAAAGGTGCCGCTGTCTTTCCAGAGATATTTCTTCCAGAAGCTGCAGTCCACCAGTATTAAAGTGAGTCGTCTGTCAGTGTATATCAATAAACCTCACGCTGAAAAGATCTTTGGTGTCCTCTGATTGGCTGTTTATACAATTGACAATATTTTGGTTCCAGCTCGCTCTGTCTCCGGCCCCACGCACCCCCAACGAGCCAATCCCAGTTCAGAACAACCAGCAGTTGACTTTGAAGGTGGAGGGGGTGGTGCAGCACGGTACCTCTCCTGGATTGTTCCGGAAGATTCAGGCTGTTTGTCTGAAAGCGAGTTCTACTTTACAGACAAAACCAGGACCTGACTTTAAGGTGAGCTCAAACAAGAGAGCATGTTTTGTTACTCTGTCTGGATCATGTCCATGATAATGGAAAACATTACTGAACATGTTTGGAATAACATGAGGGCGAGTAAATGATGGAAGAGTTTTTATTTTTGAGTGAACTATCCCTTTAAATGTAGCCTTCAGATCTTGAACGTGCCTTCAGTATTTTACAGCAGTGATGGCTTCTAATGCTCTTTGACGTGATTTCAGATTCCTCTTGATTCCAATATGAATGAGATTGAGCAGAAGGTGGAGCCTCACAACGATTACTTCAGCACACAATTCCTGCTCAACTTCTCCATCCTGGGCACCCACACCGTCTCTGTTGAGGCCTCGGTTGTCGACACCAGTGGTATAGAGTGGAAGACGGGACCAAAAACCACAGTATCAGTGAAGTCTCTGGAAGACCCTTACTCCCAGCAGCTTCGTCATCAGCTACAGAGCGGACCCCAGCCAGGCCCTCAGAGGAACATTCTCACCCGCTTCCAGTGATCCGAACCTCAGAGGAACATTCTTACAACTGCTCCTTACTGCACATCTGCTCCTATACACTGTATAAATACATTCATTTCACCATCATTTCTCTGTTGTGTACAGCAAAGCTGTAAAACTGTTTCCTTAATAAAAAAAACTTTAACAAACTAGTATTTAGTTTCGTTTATATGATAAATATGACAAAGAATAACTATTATACTTTCAGGCCTATGTATTTTTATTACCCTCATCTGAGGAAAGATATATGTTATCCTTGAATTTGGGCCTCAATAAAATGCTGGTAAAACCATTAGGAACTTTGTTCGGTATCTGATTCTGTTCTGTGTATTATAAGGGTTCTTTATGGAACCATCCAGCCCGACAAGGAACCTTTACGAGTGTTGTTAAATGTATAGCTAATGGACCAACTTCTCCAGGTATTGCAGACCTGTGTGACATCTAACACGAACACTTATTCTCTCCTGAGTTTTCTGCTTCTGTATCTCAAGTGATTGACACATCAGTTGTTCCTGCTGCACTAAACGCTGTTTCGTGTGTCCTCTGAAGTTGCTGTTTGTAGTAACATTTATTCAATGAGCAGCAGAGATATTGTGTCGAGGTTTCTTCATAAAACTACAATACAGACGCAAAGAAAAACTTCATATACTAACTTCAGTTTCTTTGTGACACCCCGAACACCCAGCAGAGGGCACTGTTGGCCTTAAATGCTGTGATCAATATTACTGAACTGCCCATTATTACTCTAACGTGTGTAATGAGGACATCCTAAGTGTGTGTTGCGACTTCTGAGTTAGATGTCATGAGACAGGAACCACACAGTGAGATTCAAAAACCAAAAAAACATGAAATTAATGAAAACAATTAATATGCCTGTTCAATAACAAAAAGTATCAAACATGAATTAACTCTTGAGCAACAGCACACGTTTCCAAATCATGTTGAAATAACATGAAGTTCTCACATGGAAAAACAGAAGCATCTAACCTTGTCAAAACAGAAGACTGTTGATGAATTATGATGTTTAATAGCCAAACAGTGCGAAAAAACAAACACATCAAACACAAAGAAAGAGCACATTCAAAACCTGCTCTGCTTCCATCAGCTAAAAATAGGCAACAATTCTTTATAGTCTGTTCTGGCTTTTTTGCCTCAAGGTTTATTGCATTTCTGAGTGTTTGTGAATATGTGCGTGTGTTTGTGGGTTTATAAGACTAAATATTGCATTTCTGAGTGTTTGTGAATATGTGCGTGTGTTTGTGGGTTTATAAGACTAAATATTGCATTTCTGAGTGTTTTATGTGTTTTTGGTAAACAATCTTTCTTGTTGTGATTTCGTGTGTTTGTGGGTTTATAAGACTAAATATTGCATTTCTGAGTGTTTGTGAATATGTGCGTGTGTTTGTGGGTTTATAAGACTAAATATTGCATTTCTGAGTGTTGCAGTTGGATGTGGAGTTATTATTAGAACGGCTCAGGGACTTCATGAGCTGCATGGGCTGATGAATGAGTTTGTCTGAGCTGTGGATTTCAGACTGCTGCAATCAATGCATCACAATGCATCTGTGCTGCATGTTCACCAGAGCCCAACTCCACTCACATCCATTTGTCTCAAGACAATGTAACAGCAATGTAACAGTGTTTCATAAGAGATGTTTTAGGTAAATATATTTACCTGAGACTGAAGTCATGTAGTTACATTTCATTCCCACAGCTCAACAAAAAACTTAAACTTACTTTTCATGTATGCAATGAGAGTGAAAAGCTGATTTTTAAAAAGACAGCTTCCTCAACAGGTAGAAAGATGTAAATATATACATTCCTGTACCTATTAAAATATTTCCCTTTATACCCTGGGGTAAAAACTTCAACCTCTGTCATTTTAATGTTATTGTTAGTTTAGCTTTTAGTTTAGCTATATAAATAAAATTGAATTGAAATTATCCAGCAAAGCCCACAAGCGTCGCCACCAGCCAGAAGTCAGTCGTGCTGAGCCTAATGAAGCAAAGAGAGAAAGAAATGAGGAGAAAATGAGATTTACACTCCAACACACACACCATTTAAAACTGCTTATTCAGGTTACATTTACACTTCTCAATTACAGACAGCCATGCAGAAACACACACACATTCTGCTGTTTACCCTCACAGAAAACGTTTGTCTGCATTATTTCATTAAAAACACCATTTGTTTTTAAGCCTTTGGTTTATGAAGACACAGGAAGTGTCCACATTTATCCATATTTAAGTTGTTATACACGTCATTATACACACACATGCACAAAGAAACTTACATTTACATGTAGGCATTGAGCAGACACTTTCATCCAAGGTGAGGAAAACAACAAAGTGATAAATCGCAGGGAGGCAATAACACCAGCCGTACAGTTACAGTTTTCAATGAGTGCTTGAGAGACAAAACAACAAGGTTTTAGTTCTTTATACTTGTGAGGTGTTCGTGGAAGAGGCAGATTGTAGCTGTTTTGAATGTAGTGAGAGATGCAGCAGAGCAAACAGAGTTTGGGAGATTTTCCACCAGTGAGGGACAGTGAAGATGAAGCTGTGAGCCCGTGATTGTTGCCCTGTGAGGAGGGCAATACCAGGAAGGGGTTTAGATGTGAAAGAGTTTGTGAAGGTAGGTTGGTGCAGAGCCAGTAGTGCAAAGTAGTGGTTTTGTATGCAAAGTCTTAACTTACACATAAGACTTAAAGACTCTGAGATATTAATACAGCACAACCCTGCTTCACAAGACCCCAGTTTAACCCCAAAGTGAAATGTGCGGTAGATTTGATATGATCAACACCAATGCATTACCAGTTCACATGCATATTACATTAGAGCATGTATTAGCCTGCAGTAATATTTTTAATGTGTATATTATTAAAATAAGAAAATAAATCATATATCTGTGCTGTGGGTGTGAGGGTGAGAATGAAAGAGATAAAGAAAAGAAGAGATGTTTACTGCTGTGATCATTTATATCCGACAGATCCATCACATCTATCACCGGTAGATGGCGCATTTCTTCATCTTCATCTGGAGATGAACATGGAGAGGAACATTGAGAGGAACATTGAGCTGAACACTGAGATGAACATTGAGCTGAACATTGAGATGAACATTGAGCTGAACACTGAGATGAACATTGAGCTGAACACTGAGATGAACATTGAGATGAACATTGAGCTGAACACTGAGATGAACATTGAGATGAACATTGAGCTGAACACTGAGATGAACATTGAGATGAACATTGAGCTGAACATTGAGATAAACATTGAGCTGAACACTGAGATGAACATTGAGCTGAACACTGAGATGAACATTGAGATGAACATTGAGCTGAACACTGAGATGAACATTGAGCTGAACACTGAGATGAACATTGAGATAAACATTGAGATGAACTGAGATAAACATTGAGATGAACATTGAGATAAACATTGAGCTCACACTCATGAAATCTTTCAGTGTGAATCTCACACAGCATCAGTTACAGCAAACACTTTAATCTGCTGCCCAAACCTAAGAGTGACGTGTGTAGTGAATATAACTACAGTAACTAAATGACAAATAAGAAGAATAACTTAAGATGCTGCTGCAATATTAACGTTTAATAACAATCCATCTATGAGCACATGAATGAGATTAATGTCATTTTACAGCAGAAGTGCTGAAGTGAATGATCACTAATGAGGGGACATGGTGTGTCCTCCTCTGTGATGATGGACGGTCCCGCTGAGCGCGTCTCTCCTCCAGCAGCAGAGCGGAGCGGCGCGGAGACGCTGAGCGGGTTGTGCGGCTCTCTCCTGCGCCTCAGCGCCGCGCTTCAGCCTGCACCCGCTGGAGACGGCCGGTCGCTGACAGCTCATGAGACAGCGGGGGTTCACGGGTCTCTGTGCACACTTTAAAGCGCCTTACCCGGGAGTTAACGTGGAGACACGACCACTGAGCGACCGAGGACATGTAGAAGAGAGAGACGGGCTGTCTGGACGCGACGAGCGGCTTTTCTACCACGGAGGCTCGCGGATCCGGCTGTGATGGACTAACTTCAGGCGGATCATCTGAGGTCTGCAGGTCTTCGTGAAGTTTCAGATTGTGCTCTGAAACCCGCAGGCAGTGCGGACGATGTCGTGAGGGATCTGTGGAGACAGTGAGGTCCCCACTGATGCTCACACGCGAACACGACATCAGAGGACCATGATCCAGAGACGGAGAAAGAGCCGGCGGGTGTGAAACCCTGAGACCCAGCGTGTGAAACTGGACCCGGAGCGCTAGCGTCACTTGTGAGGACAATGGAGCAGAAACGAGTGTCATAAAGACTGAACGAGCAGCTTCTTCTGGACGCGATCATGGCGCACAGACGCTGAGCTCCTCCGCAGCTCCTCCGCAGCTCCTCCGCGGGACGCGTCAACAGGTGACCGAGGTAACGCGTCTGTGTGACGGCCTCACAGCGCACGAGTCCCGCTTCTCTGTGACGTTCAACTGCTGCAGAGTAAAGCGCACGCCGCACAAACGACTGTAGTTTATTACAATTACGATCAATGATATTCCTTTAAGCGCTTCACAGGCTTCATGTAACTGTGAGTGTTAATAAAGTGCTTTTATTTGAGACGAGGGTGCATGATAAAGCGTCTGTTTACGTGATGCTCATCATTTCATACGATATTCCTGCTTATAAATGCGACGGACGGTTTACAATATGAATGCAAAAGATGTAGAATACCGAATACAATAAAACACATGAGAGCATGTCTCAATAAAATCAGACTTACATTACATTCATGTTAAAGTACTGTCTATGTTACAGCATAAAATTAATTTAAAAAATTAAATCACTAACCTAATAAGCTCTGATGAGAACATTTGTGTCATGCACCATCTTCTGTATAAAGTTCATTTAACATCGCTTTGTTTAGCATTTTGTTGAATCCTAATACTTCTGTTTATTTCTAGTTTTTAATTTGATTTTGAACCCCAGATTTTGACACTCTATTTGTCATTGGCAATAAAGCTATTCGTATTGTGTTATGATTTCTTATTGTGCTGTGTGCAGCTGAGATAACCCGTGAGATAACCCGTGAAATAACCTGTGAGATAACCCGTGAGATAACCTGTGAGATAACCCGTGATATAACCTGTGAGATAACCTGTAAAATAACCCGTGAGATAACCTGTGAGATAACCTGTAAAATAACCTGTGAGATAACCTGTGAGATAACCTGTGAGATAACCTGTGAGATAACCTGTAAAATAACCTGTGAGATAACCTGTGAGATAACCTGTGAGATAACCTGTAAAATAACCTGTGAGATAACCTGTGAGATAACCTGTGAGATAACCTGTGAGATAACCTGTAAAATAACCCGTGAGATAACCTGTGAAATAACCTGTGAGATAACCTGTGAGATAACCTGTGAGATAACCTGTAAAATAACCCGTGAGATAACCTGTGAAATAACCTGTGAGAAACCCGTGAGTTAACCTGTGAGATAACCTGTAAAATAACCTGTGAGATAACCCGTGATATAACCCGTGAGATAACCTGTTAGATAACCCGTGAGATAACCTGTGAGAAACCCGTGAGATAACCTGTAAAATAACCTGTGAGAAAACCAGTGAAATAACCTGTCTGTCTCTGTGCTTGCAGGGGTCTGTGCAGAAGCAGAATGCTAGCGCTGGTATGGGAGCTGCTCCTGTGAGCTGGTCCTGTGGGTTTATTGTCAACCCTCTGTGCTTTCTTCTTTCCTGTCCTGCTTCTCGCTGTCCACATGCAGGCGAAGAAGCGATACCTGCTGGTATCTGTGGGGGCCTGTAGCCTGCTACTAGTCTACCTGTGGGGCCTTCAGATCGGCGAGTTCCAGAGCCAGGACCATGCAGCGCTTTACAGAGCCGCACAGGTCCCTGGAATCCAACCTCACTGGCCGGAATGGGTGGAGCCTCCTCTGCAGACATACCTGGGAGAGGCTGAGCAGGAAGAAGACGGGCCCCTGCTTCTTCATCAGCACACCTCTCCTCACGAGAGACGGGAAATTCAGAGGAACATCTACAAGAGCCGCCGTTGTCGCATGGACACCTGTTTTGACTTCCAGCGCTGTGAGCGGGGCTTTAAAGTCTACATTTACCCCCCGCAGAAAAATGAAGTGGCCTCGGAGAGCTACCAGAAGATTCTGGCGGCCATCGAGGAATCTCGGTTCTACACAACGGACCCTAACGAGGCCTGTCTGTTTGTACTGAGCATAGACACATTAGACAGGGACCAGCTGTCCTCTCAGTATGTACACAATCTTCGCGCCAGGATTCAGAGCCTCCCTCTGTGGTACGAAGGGAGGAACCATCTCATTTTTAACCTGTACTCCGGTACATGGCCTGACTACACGGAGGAGCTTGGGTTCGATATCAGCCAGGCCATGTTGGCCAAAGCCAGTGCAGACATGGACAACTTCAGACCACACTTCGATGTGTCCATCCCACTGTTCTCAAAAGATCACCCTCAGAAAGGAGGAGATAAAGGTTACCTGACTCTCAACAATGTCCCTCCCTTACGGAAATACCTGCTGGTCTTCAAAGGGAAGAGATATCTCACAGGCATCGGCTCTGAAACCAGAAACGCTTTGTATCACATACATAATGGGGATGATATTGTTTTATTGACTACCTGCAAACATGGAAAAGACTGGGAGAAACATAAAGATGCAAGATGTGACAGCGACAATGAGGAATACACGAGGTAAGTGTAGCTCTGCTGTCTTTATAACAGGTGTGCGGCCTCAGAATGTCTGTGATTACTGTTATGTGTGATTGTTGCAAGTTTAGAGTGATGTACACTGCTGCTTGTGATGCACTCTGGACTGTTGTGTTTATGTAGTTATCAGGGGAATATGGCTATAAATGGAAGTGGTGTTGCATTTGTCTCGCTCAGGATAAAAGAACAGCAGTGAAAGACTCTAGAGATCTCTCGACCCGAAACAAAAAGCAAATATCATCTGCCTGTGACCAATAAAACATCAGAAGCTGGTTTACATGCAGGTGTAGCTGTACAGAGATGTTTCAGCTGTTAATTCTTCTGGATTTGATGTAAGGGTGTGCTTTAATAAAGGATGTGTGTCACTGGTTTATCCTGCCAGACAACAATACACAGTAGAATTATAAAGCATTTTCATTTTCAGCTTTATTTGTCAGATAAATTTTGACAAGCTTTTATTAGTCGTTCTGAACATTTAAAAAAAATGTTTATTGTACTGTGTTAGCAAGAATTTCCCACATTTCAAACACAGACTATAAGCATACAGAATGATCGACGCAAAGAAAACCAAAATGCAAAATGTTTAATAATTGATGGAGATGGAACTTGTATGGGAACGGCCTTCTGAATAACCCATCACTCTTTCCTCTCAGTGTTGCTCATTCACATTTTTAAACAAGCATTTTAATGTGTTACAAACATAACTTTATTTAATACTTGGTGTCTAGGTATTAAAAAACATCAAAAAAATGTACAGTGAAGTAACTTGGTTTAAATGTTTCAATGAAGATAATTCAAGCAGATTACTTTCACCTGTAAGTGAACAGAACGTTAAACGGGAGTGGAGCTGGAGTGGAGTTACAGAAAGTTTTGAGCAGCTGGGGTCATGTGATTTCCATCACTCATGTCCTGTAGACTGAAAGCAAATAAGGTTAGAGGTCCTGACCAGCAGACTCTAATACTTCAGATGAATTGAGGAGGATTTCAAAGAGGCAGAACAGTCAATAATTGACCCTCAATTGAATAAAGCAGGAGCTTAGAGTCACAGAGAATACCAAACACACACACACACAATTCCTGCTGAGCCGAGAGATGATTACAGGCAGAGCCCGATAACATCCCTTGATGTTATCTCTGACCCACCCACATACACACACTCTCACTCACACCAATTACACACAGCTAGCACGTGTAGAAATGAAAAACAGCCTCTTTATTCACAGCTGACTCTGGATGGAGACGTCACATTGATTGGGCTTTTTTATTAAGTGAGCTATGATGTGTGACCAGTCTGTGCTCGCACCCACTGCTGAATAGGCCACCCAGAATATTTCAGTCAAAATAAAAGACAAAGTACTGGAGAGAAGGATCAGTTGGTCAGAATAACATCACAGACTCATCAGCAACATTATTCCTCCCCAATGCAAACATTTATGCCTACTTGTGGGCCAGGGCCCCATCTCTTGGTTCCTAGAAGGGTCCTTCAAAATTTGTGGAACTCCACTGCTTGATTTCAGAGTGAAAGACTGAAGAGCATAAAATCTTAAAACAATGCACTTCACAATGCTCTAGAAGAACCATTTGTGGCTGTATGGTTCCATAAAGAACCTCTAATTTCTGTAGAACTTTTCTGATTAACAAAAGGTTTTAAGGTAGTAACAAAAGGTTCTTTAGACTTTAAAAAGGTAAGAAAGAAATGGTTCTTTCATGAACTTTTGACTGAATGGTTCTTTGGAGAACCAAAAATGGTTCTTCTATAGCACTGCTGTAAAAAATCTTTTATGAACCTTTAATTTTGGAAGTGTACAGAGAAACAGTGGAGAAACAAAAGGAAGTGGAGACCCCACTGATAAGATGTATTGATAGACTCAAAATTAGAATGGCTCACGACTGGGTGCTTCCTATAAATCCATCATAGCTGAGAAAAGAGAGAAAGACAGACAGGAAGACAGAGAGAAGGTGTGAAAGAGAGATGAAACAAGAAGCCTGCTGTTTTTTAATTAGTGTGTGTGATTAACGTGATGTGTTGTTTTTAAGCCTTAAAATCACACAAAAGGGAAGTGATCACAAATCCCAGCTATACTTCCAAAATGAATCACCTCCTTCAGTAAACACAGCTGCTCAAGAGTGAGATCCGTGCTGTGCAGGATTAAACCCTTATCAGACCTTCAGAACAAGCACACCAGAGGAATCAGATGAAGGGCCACAGAACGGTTCGCTGAAGTGTGGGACCACATGACCTGTTGTGTTTGAGTGGGACGTTTTACATGACAATGCAGATGCTAAGAATGCACCTTAGGGTCTTTATTGCTGCATCACTTGCAATGAGAAACATTTAGTTTCACAGATGAATGGCACTAAAATTTAATCAAGACAAAAATAATTTTCCACATTATCTTTTATTGTATTGTTAAAAATGTGTCCACACTTGTAATTCCAGATGCTGTACATTTCTGAAAGCTGTATGGTATATTAATCCGGCATTATTCCACACTTCAGTGATAGAGCAGACATGATGATACTTCTGGGTGTAATTAATCTGATGATGCGTTGGGATGTTAGTTTAATGTTTTCTAGGCTTCAAGCATGGAATAGAGAGGAGCAGTGACTTATGGGTTAGTCAGCCAACTAAAAACCTGTATAGAACAGCAGAGGAAACCGCATGTACTGCCCATGAATTTATACTGCTTCTTTATCAGTTGTATTTTAGACAGTAAAATGATCAAGATAAAGTCAGAGATTCATTTGATAAAAGTTTCATGTTTCTGTAGTTTAACGCACAGCACTAGCAATCAGTTATTTTAGTTTTAATTTTAGTTTAATATATTGAAGTTTCTAATTTTTGTCATTTTCGCTTTTTTAATTTTAAATTTTGCTGTGTAGGTGTCATTTATTTCAGTTTAGTTTAGTTTCCATTTCTTTTGTGTTAAATCATTTAATTTTATAAAAAGTAAAAATGTTGCCGTGGCAATAAACTGAAATACGTTCACACTTTTCAGCTAATATTTAGGCCTATGTTTTACTTTATTTTAGCTTTAGTTAACAGAAATTTTAGTTTTTAGCAGTTAACGATAATAACCCTGCTGGCAATTCTAGGATCTTCGGTTTGATTCCCAGAAAACACAATACTATAAAAATACAGCTGGAGTATTGTACTGTAAGTCACTGTGGAAGTGAGAACCGGCTGGATAACAATACAGCTGTATGCTGCAGGGTGAATTGTGCTGCTAGCAGGAGATCTTTGTCCACTTAGAAACTGCACTGTGGGGGAGAGGAGGATGAGGGAGAAATATGAAGAGGAGGAGAGAAAGAGATGCGGTGTGAGGAAGAATGATAGTGTTGAGTGTTTTGAAATGTCAGTGAGGAACCCACCTGCTGAGGCAGAGCTAGTTTAGCTGCCGTTTGTCTGGTAACAGGAAAAGCTGTCCTCCCTGCTCCCTAATGAGAGTGTCTCCTGAGGACCAGAGCAGTATGAAGAACAGTCACTTCTGCATAACAGGATTCTTTACTCCTGACAGACACAGAGACCCAAAAATGAGTGTGTGTTTGTTCTGTAATGGAATCAGGAAAGTCCATCATTTCTACTGTGTAACTGATTAAAAGTGACATTGACATTAATAAAATATTACTGTGATCATCTATGTCAGTTTACATTCACTCACCTGTCCATAAAACAACCCCAACACACACACCTGCAGCTTCAGCTGGTCTTCACCCAGTCAGACATCAGTACAAACCTCACGGCTCTTACAAGACAAACTGATGCCTGTTGCTACTGAAACAATAAAATAATGAACTTTCTTTTCTCACAATCGGGTTTTCAGGAATACAGCGTCCTATAGTGGACATTTCAAGGTGATAAGCTGTTTTGTTTCCATCAGTTAGATTCTGGTATACAGCATCCACACAAATGAGTAAAGTTTTCACTTATCTGTTAAAGCTGAAAATCTCTCTTTCGTGATGTGGAGGCATCAATCAAACTGCAGGACTGAATAAACCAACACAGAAGTAACACATCCAGTTAAACTCTCTCACAGGTGGTTTAAGAGAGTATTCGGTCATTTGAACCCGTGTAGTTCAGCACATCGGGGCAATAATGCTTCACTAAAGATCAACATCTCTCAACATGTTCAACTAGATGTCACTGTGTGTGAGCAGAAATCCAACTGCTGGTTACCAATCACGTTCTCCTCTAATTCTGTCCTCAGTCAGCAGGTACGACAGACCGGAGGAGAAATGTGTGACCTGAAATGACCCTCAGATTTTCTCCTCAGCTCCTCAGAGCAATTTAGACCAATCTTAATTTGGTTTTATTTAGGATTACATAAATTCATAACCATGTCTAAATAGATTTATTTGCCATAAACCCCTGCTATGAAAATAAAAATTGCATTTAGTGCAAGCGTTAATTTTTATAAATATCATGACATTTTTGAGTGCTGGCATTTACTTAACGTGATTTACATGTCAATTTCCTTCTAGAATTCCCTCTGATGATCACAGATGCAGTCACAGATATAGTGCTGCATTCATGACATCATCACAGCTGTTATTTACCCTGACATGGTAATCCATCACTTCTGGTTCTGAGTTTATTCCTCCAAACATCATTTCATCTGACATTTCATTCTTAACTGCATCACTGCCGCTAACTCACTGTTAAAACCTGCAGGGTGCATGCACTGGCTGCATGCATACTGCAGGTATGTGTTCTCATAAATGTGCAATATCCCTGTTTACTCTATAAATACATGTGGCTTATTCATAGCAGTACATTCTGTTAGCATCACAGATATTACTCACATTCTGCATTTCATTACAAATAACCTTATTTGTTTTGTAGTTAATGCGTATGCTCCTTTTAAAAGAGAACAAGACAAAATAATATGTAGTGATATATAATGATAACACATCTGTTTTGGGTGTATATACACAGTACACAGAAGGAATTCTCTTTATTTATCATGACAGCAGGTTTTCCTCTATCAGTGTGTGAAGGCCAGTGCTGTGATTCTTTAGTGGTGACTCCAACTCTCCTCTGTCAGGTCACTGTAACTGAGATGCTGTAAGTGATAGTGTGACTCTGTCAGTGGTTTGTAGTTACCTGCATGTGACGTCACCTGAACTACACAGATTGTGTCTCACTAATAACCAGAAGAGCTATAAGAACTGTCCGGTTTCAGCTTCACATACAATGACTGTCATGTTCTCTTACTGGATTGTTTGCAGTTACTGCACTGTGAAATGGTGCCTTTTCATTTTGTAGAATGACTGTGAAACAGAGTCAAAGAGCCGCAGCATGAAGCTGATACAGGAATCAGAAGAAGGATTTCAGAACACTAGCTGTATAATCAGAGATGGTTTCTCTCTGGTTCCCTCTGCTCTGTCATTTGAACTTTGCTGTCATGGACATTCCATTGTGCTTCAATCCATCCGCCAGACTGCAGGAAACTGTCAGCACTGTAGTTAAGATTGGGAGGTAAATATAGCAGCGTGCTGAAATGCTACACCAGGAGATAAGAGTCTGAGTGCTGCGTGACGGCCACCTGATGTCCTGAACACACACACACTGACAACTAATGCATTGATCATGTAATTGTTTAGTACACTAAGCATGTGTCTTGGCATGGATTGCTGTTAGTCAGGCATGTGGTCACAAATGAAACCCAGGGCACAATGAATACAATCCTGCAAGACTGTGTGTGCAAATCCTGCAGCTGCTGATTTCCATTATTAGTGTTTACATTCATTCTGTTAAATCATTTTGTACACTTTTGTATTTTACCTGTTTAATGTGCTTAGCATAAAAATAAACCTTGTTTTCCAGGAATATATCTTGAATTAGGTTTAATGGCAAATTGTTTTGTTCTTGTAAGCATAAAAATTGAGTTAAGTTAGAGTTTGTCTCATTATCTTGTCACATTTTTGCTTCTCAGATTTTTTCTTGTTTTAAGGATGTTTAGATATTTTAACTGGAAGACAAGAGAAAGATACTAATTAAAGAAAACAAATGTAGATTTTTCTCAGTGTGCATTTCCTGCCAGTATGTGTTAGACTGTGGAAATTACACGTGTTTCACAAAAATATGAGAAATACTTCAGCAGTTATAAGAAACTAATTTTGCTTAATTGCTTTTAAAATATATACAAATATACATCCTGTAACAAACATAATAGATAAAGTTTAGATAAAGTGAGTCTTCACGGAGAGGAACTAAACCAGTGTTTTACTGCGTCACTATAAAACCTCTGGTCAAGTTCACCTCCATCTTCTGTGCTTTGACTTTGCTGAAGGAGCAAATAAAGTTTTAGATACGAGACAGATTACAGAGCCCTGAGGTCATATCCACTGATGGGTCACGAACTCAAACCAGATCTGCATTGAAAACTCTTATGGGTTATTATGCCCTTAAAGAATATGATGACACAGTGCATTGTTTTCCTAAATGTGTGTGTGTGTGTGTGTGTTTATGAGTGTGATATAACAGATGGTGAATAATGTGTTTAGAGGTGCTCTACATTTCAATAGGGAAAAGGCCAGCTGTGTAACTGAGCTGTTCTTCAGTCACAGAGTATTGTCTCACACAGACTCATGCTTAACTAAAGCCTTATACTTCCTTATAAACATACACACAGCTCTTGTGTTTAATATCAGAGGACAGTTTGTTCAACAAAGATTTGTGTATCTTCAGTTTATCTGCTCACCTTACAAACTAGAAAAAACATTTCACACACACACAACACAGTCTGATCAGTCTGTCAGTTCTGTTTCACAAAAACAAACACATACATACATCATTTACATAAATTCATTTAACAGATGCTTTTATATAAATCAATATACAAATGAGGAAAAACAAAAGCAGTAACATAACGGAGTGAACCGGAGTGAACACTTTAAACTGCTGTGAAACATATTGTCTGTATTTTCTTTCAGCTTA
This sequence comes from Chromobotia macracanthus, assembly GCA_036877525.1. Taxonomy (NCBI): domain Eukaryota; kingdom Metazoa; phylum Chordata; class Actinopteri; order Cypriniformes; family Botiidae; genus Chromobotia; species Chromobotia macracanthus. The sequence continues at coordinate 700,094 of JAZGTH010000087.1, forward strand.
GTATTATTTTTCTGCTGAATAACTTTGGGACTAGGCTTGTTCTGTTATTTTCGGTATCATTTCTGTGTTGTGTTCCACATAATTTTGTTGTGATGAGAAATGCTTTTTAAAATAAATTCCATTCCAAAAATAAAATTACAATGATAAAAATAAATTACAATGCAGCACTGTTTTGCAGAACATAACACAAAAATTTGAACTGTCATCATGCACTCATGTCATTGGTCAGTGGCAAAATAGGTTGATTTTCTACACAGGAGTTTAAAATAAATGCTACATGAGCTGTCTATAACCCTCCCCTAACAGTTACGCTAATACAACAGCCCAGCGGAAAAATGAATAACTGGACTTTTCCCTGGAGAACAGACACACACCTCTCCCTCTACTCCCACCCTCCTCTTATCCTGCTGCTCCCATTTGATCTGCAGCATACATCAGTCACTGACATAGAGCACTCTCACCGAGCAAGAGCTGATACATACACATTTCACACACGAGTTTTAACAAGGCTTACAGTGAATGAACGTCACAACCAACACTTTATAGAGGAAATAAAATATTAAACTCACTATCTTTCCAGTTTGTTTATTTTAATATTTTTTATTTTAATTACATGGCTACATGTTGCATTTTCTGTTACATTCTTTTGGGGTTTGCAATTTTTGCAACCCTGTTATCAAAATGAAGGAATACAATTTAAAGCCTGATGTGTGATTATATGTGGAAAGCTCAGGAGGAGAATGTGATTGGATGATTTTGAATATGAAGTAAGCAGCTGTTTGTATAATTGTCACACTGTGGTTGGCTGAACATGCTCTTACGTAAACTATAGACATCTGTTTGGTACGCGTTGTGTTAAAAAGACATTTCATATTTCTCAGGAGGGCTGTTTTTAAAGAGTATACACTTGACCTTGGTCATATTTTTTAGTTTTCACCTCCAGTCTCTGTGTTGTCAAAGCAAGTATACGATTTTCTGGATAAACAGGTTTATATTAATGTATGTAACTGACATTGTTTTCAGACATTTTATCAGTACAGTCGCTCTCTGGGAATCAGACCTGTCACGCTCTACAGGAACCCGATTCCAGGAAATGTTTCTTAAGTGTTGTTGTTAGTTATCTCTGTGTTTAATGGACTGGACTCTAATGCTGTTTATACAGCAGTGTTTAATGTCTCCTGCTGCGTTTTGTTCAGCAGATGTGTGTGTGTGAAGAATGTGTAATATACATGAGTGTATGTACAGTGAGGATTGAGAGCACAAGAAAATTCTGGATTTAAAATCTCCTTTAAACCTGAAAACAAACAGAAAGTTACAAAAAAACAAAATAATTACACTTGGTTAGTAATAAAATAACATTTTGAACTTGATCGTGTTAATCTGTGATCTTGCTAGGATTAAAACAGCTGGTGGAGATAAAACTGCAACAGAAAATAAAAACAAAAAAAGCATTTTCATCATTAGACTCTGACTCATTATGTTCATACAAATGCAAATATATACATGTGCATTTTGCTATCACACATGAATGTGTTTGTGATGTGTATGTTTGGACACAAAGATCTGTACTAAACAAAGTGACTCAAGATACATGTATGATGAGAGTTTCAGTGGATGGCTGTGGATGTATGTGATGTACTAAACAACAACTTAAGCTGCCAACATGAGGATCAGGACAATATGATGGTAAACAAGATTGAGAAGAATGAGTAACTATTAAAGATTAAGGCATCAGTATTTGAACCCAGCACTTCTCACTGCTGCTGCGCCCTCTACTGGTCAGAATGCTCAGAAGTTCATTTCTGCTGCTGGCCGAGCCGCAGACCTCAACTGCTTCCCTCCATACTGCTGTCACCTGTTTTTAAGATGGTCATTTGAGGCTTCTGAATTTGCTTCCTCTATATTACTGTAAGCACTACTGCTTCTTATTGCGGGTGCTGATTGCTTTCCTCCCTCCATCTGCTGCTGTTTCATTGGCTGCTGTGGTTTTTCCAGTCTGAAGACCGCTGGAGACTCAACTGTCATGCCGGTTTTAACACCCGTCTTTCCCACTGGGTGGGAAATTGACCACTGTGGCTTGGCTGCAATTGCTTTGGGCTTATTTCCACTCTGTTTCACCTTCATATTGTTCTTCACTGCAGCCTGGATGCCCACCACTGCGTCTGCAGCGTGCTCTACCTTTCTCCATCCCTGACCAGCCCTGCACACCTGCTACAGCCTCTCCTCGTATCTTCAGTCTCAGAGCTTTTCCCCATTCCCTCTAACCTTTAGCCCACATTCATCTCCACCTCGCAGTCACATCTGTGAGAAATAGCAGGATGAATCCTCATCTGTATTTGTCCTGCACATATTCTAGTTCCACACCATCAATCCTCTGTTCTTTCCATCTGACTGAGGTGTTGCCATCAGTGTCCACCTCTTTCTCAGTGATCATCCTGCTTCTGTCATGACTATCTGTCAGTCACACAACAGAAACAGCTCCGGAATAAAAGCCATCAACTCTGAAGATTGTTATTTTTCTGCACAACTAGCAGCACCAAGCAGAACTGCTGACTGTTTCCCCAAATATTTTAATAATGTTCAGTCAGTCAATCAGGCAGCAAGCAGCAATAGTGATTTGTTAATTCATTGGCGATATGTTTATTTATATATTTTATATTTTCATTAAGAGAAAGTACATCTTGCTTCCATCAGATTAACTTGAACGCACCTCATGTGGAAACTACGACTTCCCAATGTGTATATACAAAATTCCCAGAAGGACTTAAAGCATCAAACACGTTATTGAGATAATGTGGGTGTGTGAGGACGCCAAACAAACAGCAAAAGCTCTACAGAGCCACAGAGCTTAAACTTCTCACCCGGTTTGCTTACAGTTGTCTCTGTGCATTAAGCTGGTGTAGAAGAAATCACTTCAGCTTTAAGTCACACACCTGAGCCCTCGTGTGCTGTTTCACTGTTGTACACAGTTAACACACTGTTTGATCACTAAACCTTCACGTTGCTTGTCCCAGACCTGTTTAATTCTCTATTGTAATTGTCACATTTCACTGGATATTTCTAGAAACTCAGATCACTGACACAAGTTCCGCTGGTGAAGCATTGCACTAGCAGCACAAAGATTGTGGGTTTCATTCTCAGAAGACACAGGTGATGTCTGATGTGATGTACTGATTAAATGTCTGAAGTTGCTGTGGATAACACTTTTGCATGTAGAGTCAGACATATGCACGTTTCTGTAATTGTTATTCATTTGTCGTCCACTGGGAAACGCATTTTAAATGTATTATGTAATATATATATATATATAAACGTAATTTAAGTAAATATATTATTGTATATTATGTCAGGAGCTGTCGGGACGGATTTTGCGGGAAATTGCCATTATCAGTAAACAGAGGAAAGTAGTTCCGGTCACTCTGCGCTGGTGTGCTGGAGCAGCGTGAAGCTGAAAGTTTGTTCAACAAGTGAGAAAAAATGAGAAATATTGAGAAATATAAGTGAGAAATACTGAGAAATATAAGTGAGAACAATTGAGAAATATAAGTGAGAAATACTGAGAAATATAAGTGAGAACAATTGAGAAATATAAGTGAGAAATACTGAGAAATATAAATGAGAAATATAAGTGAGAAATATAAGTGAGAACAATTGAGAAATATAAGTGAGAAATATTGAGAAATATAAGTGAGAAATTGAAAAATATGAGAAATATAGAAATTGAGAAATACTGAGAAATATAAGTGACAAAATTGAGAAATGAGAAATATGAGAAATATAAGTGAGAAAAATTGAGAAATATAAGTGAGAAATACTGAGAAATATAAGTGAGAAAAATTGAGAATATAATAGAACAATTGAGAAATATAAATGAGAAATATGAGAAATAATGAGAACAATTGAGAAATATAAGTGAGAACAATTGAGAAATATAAGTGAGAAATATAAGTGAGAAAAATTGAGAAATATAAGTGAGAAATATTGAGAAATATAAGTGAGAACAATTGAGAAATATAAGTGAGAAATATAGGTGAGAAATACTGAGAAATATAAGTGAGAACAATTGAGAAATATAAGTGAGAAATACTGAGAAATATAAGTGAGAAATACTGAGAAATATAAGTGAGAAATATTGAGAAATATAAGTGAGAAATACTGAGAAATATAAGTGAGAAATACTGAGAAATATAAGTGAGAAATATTGAGAAATATAAATGAGAAATACTGAGAAATATAAGTGAGAAATATAAGTGAGAAATATAGGTGAGAAAACAAAGCGGCGCTTTCCACAACAGCAGAGCTCACCGGAGACGAGTGACCCAGACCAGCGCTGCAGATCAGACGATTCATCAGATCCTCAACATCAGATCCTGTGCATCAGATCAACATCAGATCCTGTGCATCAGATCCTCAACATCAGATCCTCAACATCAGATCATCTGATCAACATCAGATCCTCAACATCAGATCCTGTGCATCAGATCAACATCAGATCCTGTGCATCAGATCCGGAGCAGGTGAGATCGTGTCTGATCGTGGCGGTAAACATTTCATTGAATCGTGTTATCAGTTAAGTAATCAGTGCTGAACTTCAGCGTGAGTCTGGAGTCTGGGTACTAATGAGGTCCGTCTGTCAGGAGCGTCCTGCAGGTGTCCGATCGTGTCTGATCGTGTCTGATGTTAATCACTTATTAATTTAATAACTCATTTTAATCACTGTTTACAGTCACAGCCTGCGCGGATGAGATGTGTACATTTCCATGGTAACACCGCGGCCGCCAATCACGTTCAGAGCCGAAGCGCCAACAAAACATGTTCTTCCGCAGGACGCGTGCGGTTTTGTCTGTATGTAGAGTTATATAGTGCGGCTTTAATAAGCACATTCTGTAACGCGTGTGTAAACGTATGAGTGAACACACACAGTGATTGATCCCCACTGGCACATCGATGGTTCTCATTTTAAGCATAAACCTCTGACTGATACAGCTGTTTTTAAGAGCCTAACGTTGTGAGAATAAAGTCCTAAAGGTTTGAGAATGATTTCATAAAGAGCCTTTCACAAGGAAAAAGTTCAAACATTTCAGAATGAATGACAATGAAAATTCAAAGTCTTAAAAATCTATTTCTATTATTGTGGGGATAAGTTAGTAGCAATGCATGATTTGCATATGAAAAGTTTATTTGTTTTGAGAATGATCTCACAAATCATCCATAATAAAGTCATAAAGTCTTAAGAATAAATGTATTTTATATATTGGAAGCCAAAACAACAGCTTCATTAATGCAGGAAATGAATATGGAGGATATTGTTACATCACACTGCAGAATAAGACTTAAGAGAAATTCTTTGTCTGTTGGTGCTTCAGAACTGAATGATTATTAATATCCTCACACATCAGTGCTTCTGCTGCCGATTTATTTTCATAAATTTGACTTTTAAAAGTCCTATTATGAGATTATTCTTGAAATATCATTATTCTTGTGATGTTCTGACTTTATTCTTAAAATCTTGGGCTTTCTAAAATGTATCATGGCACTTAAATGCAGTTTCATGATTAAAATGAGGGATTTGAGGCTGCATTTGGATTTTCCTGTGTGGGAAGATGTTGATAGATGAACTTCTCTTGATTTAGATGGATTGATCAAGCCTCATTCATATGCAGTGCTGCTCAGTATATCATCTATTCATTCACTGCTTTATTAAAATCTCCTGCAGGACTGATCCCACCCTCCAGCATCATGTGCAGGACTCCATTAAATGTATTGCAGAAAATGAGCAGCCGAACAGAATACTTGCCCTCTGATTTACTGCTGTCAAGATAATTAAATGTTTAATGACAGGACAGTTGTGACACTGTCTTCAGTGGACATCAGGTCTGAGAATCACAGCAACATTCAACTAAAACTGACAGTAAATAACAACAAATAACTCAGAGACTCTACAAGAGCTTTAAAAGTGCTTTAACTGCTGATGAGGTTTGCAGACATTAAAAAACATTTAAATTTGCTTCTCATTAGGGGAAAGCTGCCCGCTAATTAACAGAATTGATTTATTCCTCTTGATATGTTTCACCTCTGCGGCTTTAGCAGCGTGTGTGTGCATCTGTGTGTGCACGTCTGTGCTTGTGTGTGTGTGAGAGGCAGTTTTTCTGCTCACAAACCCCTTAGATGACAGCTATTACTTCACTCAACCCAAAACATTCAGTTCTAAACCAGACGGTTAGTTTCTTTTAAAACTATTCTGGGAAATGCCAAACCTCTTGTTTTGGCAGAATGAGTGGACAATCGGCATCAAGACACATTAGCATTTACACTACAAAATCAATGTGGGCTTGTTTTTCTCACAGATCACAGACTGGTTTTGTGCAGGTTCGTGTGCATGTGTGCTGTAGTAAAACTGCAGAGCAGTAAACAGACCTGCGGATGCACAAATCTGAATGAAGTGAATCCATCATTATTCACAAGCTTCTCGAAGCTGCACTGAATCATGTTTAATATTTCACTTACTCTTATTCACCAAACACTGTCACTGTTTGCATGTTCGTCAGTCATGCAGTTCATGCAGTTCAAACTCACACCAGTTGTTGAGCCAATGTTGCTGTTTTGTTGCTATTCCTTCCATATACATTAAGTAAAAATGATATGATAATGTACAGTAATCTCAGGCATTCTCTCTCAGATAATGGAGAGAGACAGTGTAGGTGCTCATGCAGCTTTATATTTGAGATGTATATCTCAGAGATGTCTCAAGGTTAGGAGTCAGTGCTAAATTTTCTTCCTGTCTCTGTAAGTGTAAGTGTTCTGAGTGTGTTAATGTGAGAGGTCTCATCTCTATCTGCTGAACAAATCGGTTCTTCTTCAACAATCTCTCCAGCTGCCGCAGAAACACAGTCATACACATGTAGCGCTTCCACCACCTACTCATTCTTTATTTAAACACCACAAACAGACACACTGCTTTTGACATAGTCAGTTACATATGCATTACTCACCACATGCTCTTATAGACTTTCTCTCTCTCACACACACACACACACACACACACACACACACACACACACACACACACACACACACACACACACTCACTCCACCTTGCTGATCAGCAGATGTGTCTTACAGCAGAAGGGTGAACATAACATTTCATGCTTCTACATTTCTGCCTTCATCCATAAATAACTGAGCATCCAAGTGCATCTAAAAATTTGGACAATTGATTTCTATTGTAAAGGGTATCAACTACATTTGAATATAGCGTAGATGAACTCAAAGGTAACAGGGCTAAACTTTTATGGCCAGCAGGTAACAGAATATGATGAAGATCTGGCCATGTGCTGTAACTAGAGCTCCACATCATTCCGTTTCTCTGGTTGTTGACAGTGATTTTGACTGATTTGCATGTGATTTAGCTGAAAATCAGTCAGGCTGATTAAAGAGATGAATATGAAAGAGCTCTAATGATTGATGTAAATGAGTCGGTACAGCCAGAGAGGAGCAAGACTGGCACGCACACACAGCACAAGAAATAAAGATTGTGCGCTCGCGTGCAAAAGAAACATGCCTAAAGGAGGTCAGGTGGTTATTTATTTAGAAACGTTTACTCTGCGAATGGTTCTCGCTCGAGTCGCTCATTCTCAGTCGTGTTTTTTTGGGTGTTGTCAGAGCATGTGAGGTGAGATGGCTAAAATAGCAGTGGCACATTTTTTAAAATCTGCATGCTGTGACACTATTTCAAAACATGCTTGTGGCGGACTCATCAGTGAGAGCAGGACGTACTTTCACAACTGAGTCACAACACTGAAGCGCTCGCTGCCAGTCCAGAGACAATAGCTGTAGATGTGTGAACATCTGCTGGTTATTCACTTTGTTTGGTGTGGTCTGGCATTGGACTGTTGCTAGTTACGTTGGTTTAATGTTTGGTTTAGTGTTTTTATGAGCAACACTCACTAATATTCCTAATGCTAACAGTAATAAAGATTCACAAATCAATCCCTGACAGCATGTTGTAAATGGTAAAGTCATTTACTTTCATTTCAAGTAAAATAGTACTGTCATTCATAGACATTATACTGCCAGTGCTGAAAAAGGAATGCATACATGTAAGATTACATTCAGATTTATGTCCATAACTGACAGCACTGACATTTTAAATAAATGCATAAAATTATTTAGCCCCAACACAAACATTATTTAAAATGTAGTTATTTAAAAACCATATTTTAGAATAAAAGCAGGACTTCTAGTCAATGCAGAAGTGATTGGATCTGAACAGCCCTGCTGTCTATCATGCTGATAAACTTCTGAGTCGGGCTGCAGATGTTGTTTTAGTCACATTCTGGGTTAGACATTAGAAGCTGATTCGTTCACATTGTTGTTCGTCTCGTTTGCCAGGCTGACAGCAGCTCTCGTTCTCCTCTTCACTCCCTCCATCTCCTCACACGTGCCCCAGTCGTTTAACCTCCTGGCGGTCTGTCTGCCGTGCTGTTTCAGTCAGGTGAAACTCTCACCTCTCTGAAGCGTGTGAGAGCGACAGTGAGGTCGAGCAAACAGCTTGGGTCAAAATAACAAGCATGTTTCAGAGTGATGCGTTGTTCAGCCTCAATTTCACACCATCTCTGTTTCTTTCCTTCAGCAGCAGGCAAGTGACAGTACTGTCAGGGCTGGAAGGTGGGGATTGTGGGTAATTATACTAGAGCAGAGTGAACTAGAAGAGGAAAAATACAAGTTGAGTGCGTGTTTGTGGCTTAAAGCTGCCTCTGAGCTCAGGCATGAAAATCTTTTGTGCTTTACGGTTCTTGTATCTGTATCTCTGTTCTCCATTGTTTCTTGTGTTCATGCTTTCTCTGAAATATCTGACCTGAGGTAAACAACATCCAAACTGTCTTCAGAACACTGGAATAAGAGAACAAGCTCGGGCTTGGAGGAGAGACATCTGTTCTTGTAATGCTGCAGGTTTTTTTTGAATCTGCTTGTGAAGCACTTTAAAGATGTTTTTATACAGGTTTTCTGAACATGTGAAGGTGAGGTGTCTGTTCAGATGCCTGTAAATAATGATGCAGCTTCTTCAAGACTCAAGAGTTGATCTTCTCTGACTACTTCAAAGAGTCTCATTGATTAAAATAAGCATAGAAACCATAGAGCAATTTTACACTGGCTGATGTCAGTGTGCTTCTAAAATTTGAACGCTGAACTGAAGGGTTCACACAGCAACGTTTCAGTGTTTGGTGGTGGGGTGGATGGCAGGATGGAGGTCTTCAGCTGATCCTGGCTGTGTGCTGCTCTGGATGTTGTTCATATGCTTGTGAAGATCCCAATATGTACAACTGAAGTTTATTTGAAGTTTATTATAACCAAATCCTGATCTGTCAGTCTGAGCACTTTTTGTGGTGCATTTCAGTGTCGCAATGCAATGCAAGCTTTGCAGAGAGGCAGTTAAAGAAGAATGGGGCAGTTAATAACTATACTGGATGTTAAAAGCAAATGCACACCGCTCAGGTCAAGCTGCAGCAAAGTGCTTTATCTAAAGGTCAAAGAGGAGGCGCAAAATAGCTGGCAAAATTATGATTTTTTTGTGCAAAAAAAAAAAAATACTTGGGTTTCAGTCTCTTCCAGATGATCTTAGGTTAGTTTAACTCAATTGTGTTAATATAAATGTAACCTGGCAGTGAAAGCTGAATTACACCAGAATAAGCAGTGGATGCAGTAGAACTGTTTACCATATCTGAAACAATAAATAACTGTCAGACAAAATGCTGGATATTGATTCTGAGTGTGTGCCAGTCTATACGTTGGGTATAGCCTATAGTAACTGTCTGTGTATGTTATTGATTGCCAGGCCCAGGGGTGTATGGATAAAGGGTTGGTCCATAATGAAAATGGCTGGAATGAGTCACACAGTAAATAGTGTGAAGCTGACACACTGCTCCCAGCTACTAATGACACTGACATAAATCCATTCCCGAAGAGTGAAACCTTCAGCTCCAGACTCCATGTTTTCTGTGCAGCCCTTTAGTTTGAACTTCTTTTATATGATGCATGTGACTGTTTCACTGTTTTTCATTAGAATTTTTTGGTGTAAAATAGATTTTTGAAAATACATTTTTTAAATATTGCAAAATGCCAGAATGCAAAGATGTTCTTTTTTCTGATAAATTAATTTTAGATTTCTTCATACACTTGAGAATAACTCAGTATTTAACTCGGTATCATTTATCCTCAGTGACTTATCTTCACTATTAAAGGTGACTGTAAACCTGTGTCCTGTAGTGACACTGATACTGTATGTCTGTGACAGAATAAAAGAACTGTGAAACAATGTGGGAATAAAAGACAGAAGTATTCTTTTAATCAAAGCGCTGTATGTGTCACACGAGAGAGACTCAGTATAAACTCAATACAGCACAAAACATGTAGCAAGATCAATGTTTGTTTAACCTCTGAACTTGAAATATTTCTGCTGAGACAGAGTTCTGTTTCTGTATTTCACTTAAGAATGGGAATTTCACTCCTTCGTGTTCTGTTAAACAGTAAACACAAATTGGTGAAGATATTCTTCCATGTTTGAAAGGCTGTTTTGATGTTAAAATGTTTTTGATCATTATGGCTAAAGCTTGAACTTTCTGCACTGCTAGCATCTTCAAATGGAATTGCAGAAATAATCGATTGTTTTCAAGCATGTTTACAAAACCCACGCCCCCCACCTTCTATTGGTTGAACAAACAGATAAGCCTGCCATAACACCATGCCATTGGTTGACCCAGTGTATTTGTGTATTTTCTGTTTTAGTAATGCCACAGATATACAGTGTTTACATTTCTTGGATTACTTATAGCTGCCGCTGTATATTAAGCTAGGAGAGGAGAAAGACATAACATTAAAAAAATGACCCACTTCACTTTAAGTCAGGCATGCACCACTGTGGAGATGTGTGCAGTGCAGAGCAGTAAGTGTAACTCCAGGTGGCTGTCCTTCATGATTAAAACATTCGTTTGCTGATTTTCTTTTGTAAGAGATTTAGGAGTGAACTCAAGCTCCGCCTCCATCCTGCATCTTTTAGCGGCTGACATGTTAATGGAACACAAACTGTGTCTCATGTATAACAGATAGACATATAAATAAATGATCATTCTTGCTGATCTAATGTATCATTCAGGAGGACGGGAGAGAAATGTGAGTGAGGAACAGTGACTGAGGGGCAGAGAAATCTGAAATGCAGAATAAAATGTTGTTTCTGTCTGTCGTCTGCTGCAGCGTTTGTTGATTTTGTGGTTAAAGGATGACTAGCGTTTACTCTCATCACCTCCTTTCTTCATGTCCTCCTGTGTCTCTGCTCCTCACATTTAACAGACATGATGAATGTTGCCGTGGAGCTACAGCGTGTCCAATCGAATCAGCTTGTGTCATCTGGACATGCACGCAGGAGGATAAATGACACAAAAGCTTCCAAATATAACCACTGTGATAAAATCAAAAACATCTTTTGATGGACACTGTTACTGACACAACTACAAACTAATCTAAGTGATATATATATATATATATATATATATATATATATATATATATATATATATATATATATATAGTATTATACAGTTCAGTATTGTATATACACAGTATACACTATGGACATGAAAATCTGTCACATCAGTTTATACCCACTAACTTTGACACTCTTGGTTTTATTAGGGAATGTTTTTGAGGTCATCAATAGCATATATGACATCACAGTAATCAGTTACTCCAGATGTATTTCGAGCGAACAACCTTCCAATGTTAGCGTGTTAAATCAGAAAGAATTGTTTGATGTAAATTAACTTTCAGGGCTAACTGGACTGCGAGCAGGGGACAGGTTGTTAGAAAACATCAATGCACAAATCACTAAACTGATCTGTAGTTACTAGAACATTCTGGAAATCTCTGTTTGTGTAAAAATGTGTCTCTGTGTTGCTTTTCACATTTTTGTGTGAGGGAATTGTTTCTGTGCTTAAACACAAAGAATATATGAAACAGTCTCTATAAGGCAACCGAACAAGACAAGTTCTTATGTTCCCCGAACCTGCTACTCTGGCCGCCTCAGAAATGTGATGTGCAGTCTCAGAGCAAAAGTTTTGACTGATATTGATAATTTCACCACCGTAGCTCTTAAAACAAACACGTGTATGTGTATGTTGTGTAGTTGCTACTAATGGCCTCTACTCTTTAATATGCTTCAAAGATTTGATTCCACCGCGCAAACAAAGTGATTCTTCATCAGACACGTTCATCAAAACAGCCTGAAACCTCAAGGTTGTTTCCCAGTAGACTAATAAAAATAGAAAGCAATATAAGGATGGAGCGCTTTAGGTAAAGAGGGAAATGCTAGCATAGAGAGAGAGAGACAGGCACAGAGAGAGAGAGAGAGAGGCACAGAGAGGAAAAGAGAGAGAGAGAGAGAGAGACAGGCACAGAGAGAGAGAGAGAGGCACAGAGAGAGAGAGAGAGAGAGAGAGAGAGAGAGAGAGAGAGAGGCACAGAGAGGAAAAGAGAGACAGGCAGAGAGAGAGAGAGAGAGGGAGAGAGAGCAGGCACAGAGAGAAAAAGAGAGACAGGCACAGAGAGAGATAGAGAGGCACAGAGAGGAAAAGAGAGAGAGAGAGAGAGAGAGACAGGCATAGAGAGAGAGAGAGAGAGAGAGAGAGACAGGCACAGAGAGAGAGACAGGCACAGAGAGGGAAAGAGAGAGAGAAAGACAGGCATTAATGAAATGAAACCTATGGAGAAATGTTACAGTGCAACAAGTATTTGACTGTATGAATCCTTGTGGCTTTATTCTATTTATTTACTCTATGAAGACACACACACAACAGCACTAATTATTAACAATAATTGGAAGTTAATAGTCTGTGAAAGTTAACTACTGATAAACACTAAGGGAGATATTTTCTTGCCCTCAGCTATTGCTGTTAAACATTCTCATATTATAACAGTTTAACTCTGTCTGAGCTATTAAGCAGGAGACATTCAGATAAATGACAGCATTTAAATGTGTGCACCTGTTGTCATCTTTCTACACAGATAAACAGATTCACTGCTGTGAAATCAGAAACACTACAGTAATGTAAATACAAATCATATAACTGATGCATCTGCAACACAAGCTGTTACTAGTTACCTACAAAGTGTGTTGTATACTTACAAAACTGTGGTAACTTCAGTCTGGTTGCATGTAAACATGACTTGTTTTCAGGCAGCTGACTGTGTCAACCAATCAGGTTAGAGCTTGAAAGATTAAGTTTTCAGTTTTCAGTGTTGAGGTTGTAAGATGGATGAAGTCATTAGGGCTTTTCAATGTACTTTCTACCTTTACAAAAGCCTTGCATGTGTCTGGAGGAGGCTTCATTAGCCACCTCTGTGAAATAGGCCACACACATAAAGTTTCAGTTCATTGCTGTTTTGTCCTTAAAAACATGCTGAGATGAATGTGTTGCAGATCTGTTGTAGGATTTGAATGAGGCTGGAACATGAATACTTCATAGGAAGTGCATGTAGTAGAGGTTGCAAGTTTCCTGATTCTGTCTGATCCCTGTTGGCATGCTGGGATATGAACCACTCTAGAACCCTATGAGCTCATCCCTGTGGACAGAACCCTCCAGGCACAGAACATGATTGGTTTTGACAGGCTCCCAGCCCGGGGGGCTGTGAGCTGTGGCTTGGCTGTAAAATCCCAAGGTGATGAAGACTTTGTCTTTTGACCTTGATTGAACTTGTCATGAGAAACATTTCTTAACATGCAACAAGGGTCAGAGCAACAGAGAGGGACTGAAGCTCTGTTCCAAAACCTAGTGAGCTTTCCCCAGTCACTGCCTAAATAGACAGCTGCCTTCAAAAGCAGCATTCTAGCCATCATGGAACCTCATAAAGGATTGATTTGTGAGCAACCCATGTTACACAAACAGCACACACTGTTCAGTATAAAATATAGATATAAAGACATTTAAATTATATTGATGTTTAAGTGATAATGATGTTTCTAATGATATATAAGTTCATGCATGTGATATCTTAGGGGTCAACAAAATTACCATTTCGGACCTCCATGTTGGGAGTGTGCCAATAATTCCGTTAAAATGCCACCTACACAGGCAACTCACTGGGCTTTGGAAGCACAAAGAGAGCAGGAAAACATGGTTAGGATTTCTGTTTGGATGGTCAGTTTAGAAATTTTGAACAGGTGATGATTTTTGGTGTGTAATGTACTTGCATCTAAGCAATGTATTAAATAGAAAGATCTATTTACAGTTGTAGCAGCATTTTAGCTCTAAGAAAGAATAGAAAACGTCCCCTCCACAGATGCGAGTCATGGAGTCTGTGATTTGTGGTCTCTTTCTGACATTTTGCAGATGTTGCTTCTTTTTAATGTGCGTCAGTAAATCTCATCTCGTCTTATTTTTTTATTTTTCAAAGCGAGTGTGTACAGTTTAAACAGGCCGTTTGAGGAATGTCATGTTTCTCTGAGAGACATTTTTACTGCAGCTCATTTAAATGTGGGAAGTTGCATCTTCATTTGAGTCGTGATTCAGATCAGACCTTGAGTCTGAGAGATTTCCATATTAATCTTTCTGACATCACTCATAAACACTGAAAACTCGCTCCTCACCTAGCCATGATTTCAAGGGAACTGTATAGTTGTATGTTTTTTCAACAGTTGTAATCTGTTGAGATCAAAATGAGTCAATGTAATATTTCCTATATTATGATGTGTATCTCTGATGAGCTGCTGGGATTTTACATAATCATATTCCCAAAAATATGACATGAGTAAAAGGGTAAATGCTTTGTTTAGACAGACACCAAATATCCTCCATCACCTGACTAATAGTCACCTCCACCTGTGTCTCATCACCACCCCAGTTTCATTCATGGTCTGGTCACAAATACACTCTATGTTTTGTGTGTGTGCTACAGCCAGTGCTCTTTGTTCTCCACTGCCCCTTCCACAATCTTCATCTCTGCCGTCACTAGCTCTATAACTTTTACTTAAAAAGAAATAAACGAATAGTTCACCTAAACTACTGTAAGGACATAGCTGTATGTGTTTCAGGTAGAAATCTGTATTTTTATGAAACATGCATAAATTTGTACAGCGTGCCTGTCACGTATGTTCTCTCCCATCTTGTGAGTTCAGCACTGAGGCATGTTGCCCTGCTGAAACAGAGCAGAGGCCAAACTCACAGTTTTGTCATGACCACTGGCTGGTCTGTCTCTCTGTTTACTGATGGTTTTAAATAAAACTTTAAAGTGGATTTCTGTGGCTTGTGCTTGTCCATCGTTTCTCTGCTGATGGTAATTACTCCATCTGAAGCTTTTAAGAACCTCGACTCCATTAACTTTAATTGAAGCTTCATGGCTAAATGAGCCAACGGACGCTAAGCAGCAGGAGTGAAGCGAGGTCATCTGTGTTACAGCCCCTGCTGAAGAGGAGTACAGCTCTAGGTTATTCCGGTACAGATGATTTTTACAATATGTTTTTTGTAAAAGGCCTTATTGTAACTTTTCTGTATGCATGAAACAGCCATGATACATTTCAGCAATGTGCCTGCAGTGTGATATGCTATAATTCATCTCAATATTCTTTAACTAAAATCTAACTAAAATTTCTATCATTATTATATTTGCAGGTTTTATGGCCTCATATTAATGAAGGGCAGTGAAGTGCGGTCAGAACTCATTCAGAACAATTTCTCCATGCACATCATTATTTTTTTACATTGTGCCCTCATAATCTTTAATCAAAAATATTAGTCTTCCCAGCATGAAATGACAATTCTTGATGACATGTCTCTCTCTGAGGGCGGGGCTATATCGACTCTCCATATTGACTGTGCATTGTTAGTTCATGATACCTGATGGATTACCTAAAAAAACTCCAAATGAATAAAACTTAAACATGGAGAGGGGGCCTGGCCAACTCTTTTCAGAAGTCCACTGTTACAGTGTATTAGCTGTCTCCTGCAGACGCCCCTCCTCTGTGAGGGAGAGAGTGAGTGTATGATTGGGGCCTGAACTTTAATGTTAAGGTGTCAGTTTGAGCTCTGGCACTCGTGTCTGTAGTCATGGTGAAATCTCTAAGTGTTAGTCTGTAATTGGGGCTCATCAGTGGATCAGTGTTTCTGGAGTCTGTTAGTTCAGCACTGTGTGTGAGTGTAATATCAGCTCATTAACGGCTGTGTGAAACAGTTTCTCAGACATCCTCATCCACTGCACTGAGATCAGGTAGATCGACTCTTCATTACCTCCTCACAGGGGCATGTCATGTAAACAGTGATTTTTCCTGTAAAGATGTGTATGAGGTCTTACCTGTTTCACATCATTAACAGAGTGAAAATGCCTGTGTGGCAGAACCCACAATAAGTGCAGGGAGTGAGTTTAGACATACAGTTACACTTTTGTATTTTAATACTTAAAAATACAAATCTGTTAAAATACTGTTAAATATACTGTTAAAATCTGTCAGTTCTGTTGTGTCAAATCTGTCAGGATTTATATGTACCAGAGGCTGCAGGGCGCTTTGTTTTTACACACAAAATAGAGAAACAAAAATCTGCTCAATAATGGAGTTTGGTTTAAAAATGATTTAACTGACCGGTTTGGCTGGTTAGCATTAGCCAGTTAGTAGATGCCGTAACTACATCATTATGGGTGAAAAATCATCTTTCTTGATGGCATTCAGTGATAAATGGAAAGTTATCTGAGCTTTCTCCACGTTTTAAAGCCCTCATTGGATCGGCTGATTCATTATAAAGTACCAGTTCAAAAGACATTCAGGAGTGAGGATTATGGGGAGTATTTTTGCTGTAGACCATTCTGTTGTATTTTTATACAAAACCTTAGCTCGGTCATACTGCTTTTGTATTAAAAAGATAAGTTCACACACTGTACTGTCACAATACTGCTGGTTATCTGCTTGTACAGTTTGCCCTCTGCTTTAATACTACCTCCCTGTAAAACTCCCCAGTGTGCTTTTCCAATTCAGCTTCAAGTTATGAATGAAATAACATTCTCGTTGTGACCTATTTGTGAATAGTTTCGATTAAAGCCCTGCTCCCTTACGGCTTAGAGTCGAGTGCTTCTCTGGAGGACAATAGCTGAGGTTCTTCTGGAATAAGAGAGACGTTTTTTCTCAGTCACTGTAAGTGATGTTAAATATTACACGAGGACAGTGTGTGTACAGTATCTGCTTCACTTTCAGTTTGAATACTGTATGTATGATGCTGCTTTGATTAAACACGTGTAACAGGAGATCCTGACTCATTGCATTGCAGATGTTGTAGAGAAGAGTCACTCCAGTGTTTAAAGAGTGTTGTGGTTCTCAGTCAGTTAATATTGTTCACGTCTGCAGTGTTTTTTACTGTTAATGGTTAAGTAACTGTTTTTGAGTTTGATCTGGTGAGGCACGTTGCTGACTGCAGACTCACAAAAACATGAAGCTGGTACCAGATTAGATGTGATGATAAGAAAATCCCATATTATGGATTTTATTTGCCGGTAAGAAAAGACTGACTGATTGTGGTTTTTTTGCAATATTTATAATATTAAATTTAATTCAATGCTAAAATGAAGCTGTTGGTTTAATATTAGGCTGGGGTTTAGATTCATCACTGAGTAGATGCTTTTATTCAAAGTGTGAAAATCCTAGTTGCCAGCTGTAACCACTACACCACGGCTCCCAATGAGCAGCTTTTATTCTGGTGGCATTACAGGTCTTATAAGTGTAGTCTCAAGTTAACTGAGAACAGCTGGATGAAGTATGAAGTGTGTGTCTGACAAATTGTATTTGAGGACTGAGAGTGTGTTTGTTTATATCTACAGTAGACTTCTCTCAGATTCTGGGTCTGTGCTGTGGGATGTTTGTGGCCTCAGTGGGTGTCTGTCATTTTTATAACCTTATAAAACATGGCGGACATAGGGGAGTCTATCTCATTTTCTCTCAGCCATGTGACAGCATAAGCCGACTGACAGGGCTGTCTTAAAGGGACAATTCACCCAAAAATGAACATTCTGTCATCATATACTCAGCGTTATTTCTTTTCTGTGGAACTCAGAAGGGAATTTTTCTCTCTTGGACTTTAGTTGCACTCAAATTTAAAAAGCATCATACATGTATCATGAAATTTCTCCATATAACTCGTGTGTCATATTGCAAATTTTCTGATGTCATACGATAACTCACCTAAATCCAGTTTATCACTATATTTTAGTTTTTATTTAATTTTTATATGAATTGTTCTGTGTTTTTATTGGCGTGTTGTGTAAATCTCTTTAAATGTCATTTAATTCTTTCACTTTAATAAAGATCCTCCTTGTTTTTATCAGGTAAGTAGAATTCGGTACACAGGTACCCTTCACAAACACCAGCATGATTTCTGATCTTCAGCTTGTCCATCTACTCATACCAATCCAGACTTTTTCATTTCAAGCCTGTGGCTGCTGAGATGTCTTCCTAATAACTACTTTAAACATTTATATTAGTGCCGTCCTCATCTGCACAGAGCTGTGCTTAAACCACACAGTGCCTCATTCATTTATGTCTATTTATTGTTTAAATTGTTTTTGTTTTCTTTGCTGCACCTAATGTAATCAATCAGGCTTCACAGCACATTTCAATATTGCCTTCATTATCTCATCTCATCTCAGAAGCTCCTTGTGTTTTATTTGGCTGCTGGGGTGATCGGTTCTTCGTGAGGTTGTCATCACAACGGCTGTTGGTTTTTCATCTGAGGTTCTATTCCTGACTAATAGTTCCTGCTGCAACCTCCCGTGATGAGTTTCAGACAATTAAACACCTCAAGTACAGTGACTGTGGAAGTCTTTAAACAGAGAGAGGAGATCTGTCTTTGGATTTCTGTCTGTAATACCTGAAGATTTTAATCTATTAGCTATTGACCTTTAAGGTGCAGATATCTGAAGTTGACACCCAAATAAACACCCCCCCGTTCATTGCACGACTCTCAAAATAACATGCTGTGCAACAGGCAACAAATAACAGCTGCCATACACGGCCCCTATTGCTGATTGTCTATGAGTGTTATGCTGAGTGTTATGGTGTTGTGGTGATCACTCTACTGTGTGCAAACACAATATATTTTTAACACACACACAGAACAGATATCTAGCTAAAAATCACCACTGTTTGTTTGAGTGTTGATTTAAATATTCAGCAGCGTTTTATAGAAATCACTTACTGCACCTTTAAAGGCAGTGCTTGTCACTGCCATGTGTCTCATTCACACTCACACAGAGCTGCAGGAAAATTATGTCAGGACGATGCTAATTGGCTGATAATGTCATGAGGCAATTTATAAGCATTCTTAATTATAATTTACTATGAAGTTATTAATTAATGCATAAATAAAGTAATTGTGTAAATATCCCAGTACACTGTGCTTGACTGGAGGATACTGTAGTTCACTACCAAGTGTGCTTTAGATCTAAATGTGTCATACTCCATCTTTCTTTTCAAAACCTATTGAAGTGGTGAGATTTTCCACTATTTGTAAGTCAAACCTTCTGGAATGATCATATTGATTGAAGTTTTCAAGTCATTTTGAAATATCTTTTGACCAGAGTAAATCTTTTCCATAGCTAAGTCACAACATAAGATGTCCACAAATCTCTGGTCACGACAGTAATAAATGAACCACAGGACACAGAAGGACGACATCACACAGACTCTCTAGAATTATCTCTGAAAACACATAATTCTATCTCCTAAAAACAGGCCAGAGAGACCTCAAGAGATAATGAAAGGGAATATGTTTCCCCTGCAGTTATATTCCATTCATATAAAATAATGTTACAGGTCTGTTCTTAATTTAAAACTCTCTTTGCCATAAATCGCTGTAATAGAATGAAAATAACATGTAAATATATTCTGGCAAATAATGAAATTCATTAACTATTTGCATGATTATTAACTGTAGGTGTGTTTTGGCATTGCAATACAATGCAGCAATTTGGCTAATTAATTAAAGAATGTGAGGTCAGTTATTCATTTATCTGAATTTTACAATAACCTTCAGATGCCACTTATCCAGTCAGAATTTTGAGTCCTAAATATCCAGTTTATAATAGTTATTTAGCTGGTGTGGTTTGTAATACATTCACCTCAGATAGTGATGTGCCAGGAGGAGGATGTGTGAAGGTTTGGAGTTAAATCTACAACCCCTGTGTTAGCAGCCCATATCAACCATTATGAGCCGGATGAGCCGTCAGCTGATCCGTCAGACTCAAACCAACAGCACTGTTGAAAGCACAGAGCAGCGTCATCACTTTAAAATGAAAACATACTATACAAATGTCTTAACGTTCGCTCTTTATAATAAGCTGCAAGCACACAGTATTTGAACACAGAAGAAATGGCAGCTTTATTTGTATGTGAGTCTGAACTTCAGATTACAGGCTTTGCAGTGTGTTATGTACTGTGCTGTTGTTTCATTAAAAATGAGTTAACAGTGTTCAGGCTGTGCAAATATTTTCAGTTTCTGTGTATTTGCTTTTGTGATAAACGTTCAGAGAGCAGCTGACTCATTTACATCACTGTTGTTTTAAGTGCTGTAACAATGTTTGCCTAGAGCTGATCTGAATACTTAGAGACAAAGTCAGCCAGTTTGTTGAATTTTCTGCAGAAAACAGAAGATCCGGGAGATCTTGTAACTGGTCGAGTATCCTGCTTTCAATGTCAAGTCATCATATTTGATTTCCAGGGAACATGCAAGCTGGTAAAATGTACACATTGAAAACATTGTAAGTCATTTTGGATAAAAGTGTCTGCCAAATGCATAAAATGGGTAATTTTGTACACTCTAAAAATGTTAACTTGTTTTGAACTTATGGCTGGGTTAAATGTGCACAGAACAAACCATTCGCATTATAAATTAAAATTAGAGTTTTTGTTACCCAGACATTGGTTGAAAACAACCCAGCATTTTGTTAGGATGTAGCTGGCTTTTCACCTTTCTCTTTGCTATAATACTTAAGTCTCCTTTATATAACTGTTCCATAGTCTATATTAATACAGCCAAGCAGAGATATTTTACACAAAACAGACAATGAAGTCTAGAAACAGATAATGTATCACCTTGCTTAAATATGCACGTTTAACAGGAGACGCTCCAAAAATGCTCCATTAATTCAGGTTTGGGTTACAGTTGAAGTGACTGTAATCAATCATGGTGGAGCTGGTGGTGTACAGTAGATGAATGCATGACTCAGTGGAGCTGTACTGTAAAAGCATCTGTGTAAATCAAACCCTGAGCCCTCACATACTTCCAGTCAAATATTCTTGTGCTGCTTTTACTGACAATATCACATCTGTTGTAAATGAGGTGGTAGTCTGTGCAGCGGTACCTGTGCTTAAACATAATGGATCCACTTGAACCTGAAGAGGTTTTACAGACTGGTGTCATAGGAAAGTCGAAGATTTTATTCTCGTATTAAACAAAGTAACTTTGTGGCAGCAGTATTATAACCCAGGGGTCTTTAACCTTTGTTAGGTTTGGGATAGAGCAGGGAGGCCTTATTACTTAATGTAAAAGTTGTGTGTTGCCTGGTTCATTATAACATGCATATAATGAGATATGTCTGCCTGTGTTTGTTGGTCTTTTATTGTGTAAACTCTTATTTTGAAGTTCTGTGTCCTGTAGTTGTCTCATCTTCCCAGCTTCACCGCCTGCATCTTGTTAATCTTGATTAGTTTGTGTATTTAAACTCTTGTGTTGTGTTGTTCTGTATAGGCTATCAGTGAGTTTAGATTTTCCTGAGACCACATAATAATTGACAGGCCCTCTACAGTATCTCTACAGACCCCCACTGAACTGCCCAGATGGTTTTTAGACAAAGTGTTTAGCAGGAATTATTTACAGTGAAATAACCAGAAATGATGTGCTGGTTTACCCATCATTAAAGACTTTTGGTGTGTTACAGTATGTGGACTGTATTTC
Organism: Chromobotia macracanthus; assembly: GCA_036877525.1. Taxonomy (NCBI): domain Eukaryota; kingdom Metazoa; phylum Chordata; class Actinopteri; order Cypriniformes; family Botiidae; genus Chromobotia; species Chromobotia macracanthus. The sequence continues at coordinate 722,074 of JAZGTH010000087.1, forward strand.
GTTTAATTCTAGAGTTCAGACGTCCTGTACTGTTCAGGTCAGCTGAAAGGAACTGTAGGTCTCTGGAGTTTCAGGAGTGAATGTGCAGACGTCTGTACTCACCAGTGTACTGCTCACTCTCTTTATACAGTGAGCTGCCAGCGTGAAGCACTGAATAAGTATCACTGCACAAACACTCGGCCTAAAGATGTCTTTTATAACCTCGCTCTCCCACACACCGCTGAAAGAGAGAGAGAGAGCGCTTTCCACGGTCTCTTTCTCTCAGTCACAGGCACACTTTATTTAATAAAGCTCTCCATGAGTGAATATCACAGATGGATGCTTACAGTGCTCAACCTTACAGAAACTTTTCATTGTCAGATTTGCAGGTCTGACAGTGTTACATCAGTCTGTACAATAAATGTGTAATGGGGATGTAGCCTAATAGCTGATAATAGCTGATAATTAAACAATCAAGCGCACAGATAAAGTTAATGACCACAAGTGAAACAAGATAAAAGTTTAGCCAGTGCTGCTTCATAAGGAGAGATGAAGTTTCATTAATGCGTGCATGATTTTATGCAGTTCTGAGGGCTTCATCCTCCACCGCTTTATTGATGATGGTCAAACCTCGAGGGGAAGGAAGTCGATTTTAAAAACTCTGTTCCTCATATCTCTTACCTCAGAGCAGAAAATGACCTGTAATATAACCTCCTGCTGTCTTAAGCACAAGATTATTTACCCAGCCTTACAAGACAAAATAAAAATCCATACATTTGCCATTTTCATTACATCAAGCACAGAGTGAATCTTTAAACCCGTGGGGAGGTCAACAGCAACATTATATTCTTTTAATGCTCAGCAGGAGAAATGATATACACATAAACATTTCAAAGCCTCTCAAGTAGACGTGATGGATGCTTCAACTTCCTGTTCTTCTGTAAGACAGATTAGACTTATAAAAAACATTTCCCAGGTGACTCGTGTTCAGAATGGAATACTAAAACTTTGCTTACTGTATACAGCACACTGTATATGCTGTATACAGCACACTGTATATGCTGTATACTGGTATGTGATACAGTACGCAATATAGAATGATACATTTTTCGAACAGAGGTCACTACATTACATGTGATTGTGATGATGTCAGAAATAAATGAGGTTATTTTGTTTTCCATCCGGATTTGTGTCAAAATTGTTCTGAGTGTTTCAGGTTTATTGTAATGCTCTGTTTCTGTAATTTTATCAGCAGTCTAAAAGACAAAATGCCGTATGACAAATCAAAATATTTTCAATTATAATTAATATTATGCTGCATTTGCTGTTGAGAGATTTTCACTTGTAGTAAATCCAGAAACTTAAACAAAAATCTAATTACAATATAATTTCCTGTTCATTTTTCATGCTGATCAAATCAGGGCATTATGGGATATAGTCAAGCATTGTTCTCTGGTGTGGCAAATGTAGTAGCTCCTCCATTTTCCATGCATTCAGAAAATCTGCACACTGTTCACACAAACTGCACATCCAGTACTAGTAGTTTGCCATTCAGAATGTGTATGTCTAGTAGGAGTTAACCACACTGCACACATTCACCTCAAGTCTGTTTCTTTAGACAGCTGCAGAGTGAAGTCTAATAGTCTAACAGATCGGGTTCTGCTCCCCGTGCCTGCAGCCCTGCGGTCGCTGTCTTACATCATAAGGTTTAGAGGGAGGAACATCCCAATTAGTGTGTGTGTGTGAGAACAAGCGTGCACAGGTCCACCTCATTAACCTTTGACGATCGCTTCCTTATTACCAAACCAGACCTGCTCTCTGAATCCTCATTACAGCAGAGCGAGACCCAGCCAAAGTTCAACTGTTGACACCGTGATGTGGTAGTTTGCTGTTCCACCTCTCTCTGCATCTCTCTGTTGTTTTCTACAGCTCTGTCTCTCTTTCTAATAAAAGCCTCTGTGAATGTTAATATTGCCGTGAGTGTGACATTTAAAGGCAGTAATTAGAGCAGGAGTGAGCTGGAGGGGTTTAATGGGGACTGTGTTGAGGGCAGATGATAGATTAGATCAGGTTGCTCTGAGTTAGGAGGGGTTGCCATGTTCATGATGGAGAAATTCCCTCTGATTCGCTCTTCTTCTGCTGCTCTCTTTCTGTAGGATGTTTAAAGAAACCACAAAATCACAATCCTGTCATTATATACTCACCACACCTGTATTCGTTTTTTCTGTGAGACTCAAAAAGTGAATTATAAAAGTTTTAATGGAGCTCATACAAACTGAGCTCCATTAAACCAATACCAATAAACATGTACATGTAGTCCAAACCACTTGTGCACTAATACACATGAGTGTATTCTATCTGTGAACTAGACATGAGCTTAATGATCATTTCCTGTCTGTTTCTAACAGAATGTTTTCATTGGCTTTAGGAGACCTGAAATATCTCACGAGTCTGTTAGCCTACATTTATGATCCTTTCTGGAGCTTTACACACATGTTCACTGTGTTCAGCTGTTTTTATAGTAAGAACCGCAAACGTTTGTTTCACTGAAGCAGCATTTGTCATCAAATCTTGTTGGGCTTGAATGACATAATACAGAATCTTTCTCTTTATGTCTGCTGGGGTGTTTCAGCCTGTGACATTTTCAGCAGTGAGGAGTTTTCTCTGGGATAAACAGCTTGCCTCCTTGCAGTGGGTATTAATTGATCTTCAGTCCTGTTTAGCAGGAAGCATTTTCCCCCTCGCTCACAGAAATATACTTCACAAATCCAGATACAGCCTGGTTTTCAGATGACTCCTCTTCTACATATGAACCTTCTGTCATGCCCGGATGTGTCTTTAAAATAGCTTTTAGGCTTTATTCCCACTGCACCCAGTTATGGTACATTTGCTAAAATCTTAACCATAGTCCTGACTGTTGAAGTTTTAGTTTTCAGTTGTTGAAGTTTTATGTTACATTAAATTAAGATAGCAAACAAGGCAACAAAAGAATTTTTTGAAGTTTTTAATTAAACATATCTCAATGGTTTTATGTATTGAAAGGGAGACGATTTTTAAATATAGACCTTCATCAAACCAGCACTAACCAGCACGGAAACTCATCCTGGTCTAAGCTGGTCTTTTCAACAGGGAGTAATCTAACATGTACATAATTCAAAAATTAAATTAACCATGATCAAGTTTATAGACTGAATCCAAGTCTTCACTGTGGAGGCGTCTGTTATTTCTGTACACTCATTTTACCGTATAAGAATATGATCTGTTTTGTGATGCAGCCCAGGAGAGCCGTGTTTTTCATTGTAATAATCATCTGTGCTGAGACCAGAACCCCTGCTGTGGAAATATTTACTGGTGCATTAAAATGCCCCCCCCCACACACACACACTTTTTCTCTCTCATTTGCTCTCACAAATGCACTCACAAACATTTAGAGTGATCACTGGGGGGGCTGGATATGGGTGGTAAAACTGGCTCTGAGCTTCTGTCAGTTATATTGATTAAAGCTGCCGCGTGTAACAGAGGAAAGCCCGACCCCTCAGAGAGAGATCTACTCAGCCTAGTGCCCAGAGAAAACGTGCAACACGAAATCTAAATTAAAAAGAATTGTGATTGCTGTGTTCTGCTCAGAAACACCTCTCGTGAGGTTTCGCTGTCTGGCCCCACTTGTCAAAAAGTGAAAAAGTAATTCTAGCTGCAAATGTACATTTTAGGATCACTTGTTAAAGCTTAACAATTTCTGTTCCACTAGCATCACCAAACAGAATTATAAAATAATTACAGCAATTTTAAACTTCCAGAGCCAAAACCTGTGACAGGCCAGTCAGAAGGCTCAAACAAAGCCATGTTCTCACGGTGCTGCTTTTTGAGACGATTACAGGAACAGCTCACAGAAAAATCCCTCATGTCATTCCAAACCTGTGTGACTTTCTTCCGTGAAACACCAAAGGAGAAGTTTAGCAGACCTACTGCCACATGAAATAAAGTAGTGCAGGTTTCAACAGAATTTAAAATCTGAGTGAACAATTCCTTGAAGATGAGAGTTTTTAACTTGAAAATCTTTGAATAAATTTTGATAAAGCTGCTTCAAAAGCGATTTTAACAACTATTACAAATGAAGTGATTTATTTCACGATATCATTTTTGTATCTTTTTATTTCAGTTCTTTATGTAACCAGACAGCTTTCACAGAAGTCCTAATGAAGGTGAATAATTTTTCTACTTTCCAGTTCTAGTGAACTGGACCTGAAGCTTTGGTGGTTTGGATCTATCGTTTGTGAAACATCAAGTATTCACTGATTATAGGTCATTTTATAGCTATATGAGCTGTGTATTTAACTCAGCTGGTAGCACATTGAAACACTAATGGCGAGGCTGTGGATTGTAGTTCCAGACAACAGAATCTGGAAAAATGCATTGTAAGCCACTTTCAAGTTTGAAGTGTCTGACAAATGCACTAATGTAAGAAGGGTTTTGTACATGCATATAAAAGCTCTGCGTTTGAGCCCGGGGTCTTCTGTTACAGATAGCTCTGTCTGACATTTACTTTCCTGTGAATATGGTCTTGTGATCTGATGCATTGTTGTAGACAATCTAACGCTGTCTCTGGCACAGAACTCTGTTTGTGATGTTTTATTTTGGTGCCGCCTCATTCGCTCTTCTGTTCCTGCACACTTGCTTGATATTTTTCGATCTTTTCTTTAAAGTCACTCTGTGTGTCTCAGGGTTTTGAGGTTGTGTCAGGTTGAGCACAATGGAAAGTTCTTTTCAGTTGTTGTGTTGTTTGTCTGCCCATGTTTGTCACCTCTATGTTCTTCCCTGTTCTCACATTCCCAAAATCATTCTAAACTGAACACAATTCAGTACGAAAAAATGCACAACCATGTTCCCGTTCACATAATTCTTACAATTATGGAGTCATTTATTAGTTTATTACTGTTAATAGTACCTGAACTGGACTGGAGGCCAATCAGCACTTTTGAATTCTAATACAATTTTTCAATTTGAATTCAATTTAAATTGAGGTAGCAATAGGCATGCAGAGATTTGACATTAAAAAACTGAAATAAAATGGAATTCAATGAATAAAATAAATAGTATATTATAAATTGTAAAATAAATAGAATAAATTGTATATATTTGCTGTAAGAGTAATTTTGATAATTCTAATTCGTTTTAAAATTCATGCAGGAACCTTTAGATCTTAGTCATAGTCAATGCTTGAAAATGCCACCTGTTCAATTCTAATTTAATTTAGATTCACACTAATGCTTTGAAATGGAGCCAATTCTTAAACTAATTTTGTCCAACTTTGTCAGTAGCAACTCTCTCTCGTTTTCTGTCTCTCTCTCTTTCTCCCTGTTTTGCTCTCTCTCTCTGTCTCAGACAGACATTTTATTTTGTGCTGCTGATGTTGTTTTTTATATCTGCTCTGTGATGGATCTCACTGTGTTTCTCTCTGCTGTCCTCATCTGCTCTTTTCATCTCTGTGTTGATTGGAGGAGGATTACAGTTGTATAGGTGTATGTGTTTTGTGTCCTATGGCAGGATCAGTGACTTGTCCACAGACAGGTCCAGAGCTCGCTGTTTCTGCAGAAACAGCCTTCACTGTTTCTGCAGCTCTTCTTCTGCTGAGCTCTGTGTGCTGTTTGCACTCTGATGTAATTTTGATGGAGAAGTTATTAAACAAACCACTTTGCCACTGTAGATTTTGCTTTGAGGGGAAATAAAAATGCAAAAAAAAATCAAGGTAAACGAAGTAATTTAAATCTGTATTATTGAGTCATGTGGAGATATATATATATATATATATATATATATATATATATATATATATATATATATATATATATATATATATATATATATATCCATAATATAAAAAGCAGCATGTCAGTTCACAGGACAGAAACACTGTCAGTGTGACATCAGAACATGCAGCTTCTCCTGCAGTTTTACTGTTGCGTCGCTGCTGTGCTGCAGGTGCAGGATGTGTGAACCGGATCTTTCACATGATGCATCACTGGTGGATGTCACTTTAAACCTGTGGAGTGTGTCTTCTATCTTCACAGCTCTGAGTTACTCTTGTGCAGCAGGAGCAGAGCAATAGACCTCTGAACAGCCTCTCAGCTGCTGGCAGACCAATATACCGTCTCTATATGATATATACAGCAATATGTAACTGCTAGTGCTTGCGTCTCGCAAAGCCAAGGTCACAGGTTCAATTTACAGAGAACACACTAAGAAAACACACAGCCTGAAGTCACTTTAGATCAAAGTTTCTGACAAATGGATATTGATCACAGCTGATATGAGCAATTTTACTAATATTCATTCAGGTTGATTAAAATTCAATCATTTGAATTTAGAAAAATCTAAAATGTTTAAACACAAACACATTAGTATGGAAATAAGTATTAAAGTGTTGAAAGGATAAAAATATATTCCCAGCAAAGTCAAGGAATATATTAGTCACTATTCACTAGTCACAATCCAAACAGGCAGATAAACAAATCACATTTCTCACATATGCTAACCAGGCGAGCTAATCCTGAATGCATATTTTGTCTCTGGGCTTCCTCTCAGAGGAGAGCAGACCAGTGTGTATGTGTCCACACTGAACAGCTGAACAGAAATTCTCTGTCCTGTGATCCTGCTTGTCCCAGTAACAAAGCAGATACATTCTGTCAGAGAGAGTTTATCCTCCTGCTGTATGTCTGTTACCTGTGAGGGCCGAGCAGCTGTACTAACTGCCTTTGTCACGAGGATCACCACACACCCACGTCACACAGATTACAGTCCCTCAATTGAATAGTCATTGTGACTGAAGCTCGTCAGTGGAGTCTGTGTGTGTACATCTCTAAATGCATTTAAGATCCTCTTTCACTCACTTCACGGTAGAATAAATTCATTATATTGTATCTGAATGTTTTTATATCATTAAGTGTCATAATAGATGCATTCACACTGCTGTATTTTCTTATTGATGTGTCTCTCAGACTGATTACTGTCTGTATTAATAAATGAATACACAGTTAACACATATTCAAGCACTGGCCCTGTTCTATTTTACAAGGTAACAGTGAATATCACCTATAAACAGTAACAGTGAAGAAAATATCAAGGATGGTGACTTTCATAACACTGAAAATGCTTACTGTGTCACAACTGGTGCAGTGTTACTTAATAAAATAAAAGACCATTTGAAACATAGATACATGATCTTAAAAATAGGGAAGTTACCACCTTGAGAAATAAAGTTAATATGTTCAGTGTAGCTACAGTTCACTCACAACTACATTATGCTGCTGTGTAAATATAGCCAGTGTGTTGTGACGTTAAACTAGACACTACTTAGTTATTAAAATGACCAGTTTAAGATTTCAAGACATGCTGTATGGCAGCGAGTGAAGACAGATACAGTGTAAGTGATGGTAAAAATAACCCTAAAATATTCAACACTTCACTTAAAACTCTGTCGGAACCTGTCAGATAATCTCAAAATTCATACAGAAATGACTTCCTCAGAATATCTTCTGTCTAAGGCTTTTCTAAGGCTTTTCTAGGATTTAGATGTTAAAGGCAATAAATAACATTCAGATTTCACTTCTTATTAAAGATATCCAAAAATCCCAACCTCCTCCCAGAGATACATGACATCCTGTAACCTCCACTGCAGACTCCCTCACAGCTCCTGCACATCTTCAATAAATAAAAGCACACGCAGATCCTCCTGAATAAACTGGGTCATGACAGTGTGGCGTACACAAGAAACACGCGTCTGGGTCTCTATATCGAGCACAGAGTGTAGAGTCAGTACATCTTTGTCAGAAGTTGTTTACTTGAAGAAGTTTTTACCCACATGTTTATAGGGAATTGAATAGTAGAAAGAAATATTCAGCCCTAAAATATAATTCTGTCACTCAACCCTGTCATTTCAAACTAGTATGACTTTTTAAATAATAAACCTTGTTTTCACTCTCCCACCTGCCATTGGTTAGGCAATCAGATAGTCCCACCCCAAACATATATCACTGGTTAAATCAGTGTTGCTGTGCAGGTTATGATATTCATACAATGTTTGGTTGGCAGCCAGAGTCTTTAAACTTTTCTGGGGAATCGTCTTCCTCACAGCTGTCTCTGCACATAAGGATGGAACAGGAGAAAGTATTTTAACATCATAAAATGACACACATCACCTTTACTACCTAAATTCATATTTTTAGGGTCAATGTTAATGGCACTTTTAAGTACTTACTCTGGAGAGCAAAAACTTGGTGCTTTGCAAATGCAGTAACTAGTAAGACAAGTTCACGTTGAGATTTAAAGGGATGCGATGTCTCATACTTGATTCATGACTCATGATTACAGGCTGGAGAAGTAGAACACAGTTTCACAAACACTCATCAGTAAGTTGAAATGTGCCCTGATCTGAGATCTGTTCCTCAACTTCACTGCAGTCCATATTCGGAGGCAGAGCCTGATAATAATCAAACACTGCTGATGCTTATAAATCCACATCAGACTGTCATAAATCCAGCACTGTCATCCGCCCATGAACCACATAACACTGAGTGAGACCTGACAACATCTCACAAAACAATGAGTGAATGTCTTTCTCATCATGTTCAAGATAAGCAGTACACTTCTGATAAATATATTTTTATGATTTGTTCAATGTAATATTGTATCACTCTAATATTATTGAGTTGCCTCAATAAGTGGCAATAAATAACATTTCTCTCATGATGAATGCAAGAGTGATTTAAAGTTTGAGCTGCCAGGTCAGGATGTTGCAGATAATGTCAGTGTGACTTCAACATACATTAAAACAATATGTAATGTAATCTGCAATTTTATGTTTCAAACAGAGATAGTGATAGAGAGGCAAAAGTTACAAGTTGCAGCTTTAATCATTTTTATTTTAGCATTGGCTAGTGTTGCTACACTAGTGTGAGTCTATCCTCTATCAGATGTTTGTCAATGTATGTATATTACACAACTGCATGTTTACAGAACGTATTTCATTGACAGTTCAGAAGTTTTAATGCAGCCCACAGAAACATTGCATTCTGAGAGGCATGCAGGAAACGCACCTTTAGATTAGCTTATTTGTAATAATTGATCATGAAACATTGTTCAAATGAAGAGCATTTGAACAAAGTATGTTCAAATGAAATGTTGCCGCTAAAACCCCGTTTCTGATTTAGATAATTATAACACAATCTCGTCTCGCAGCTTTTATTGCTTTGACCATCAGGACACTTTTGGTTCTGGTGAAGAAAAAAGAGAAGCATCATTCCCTGTTCATCCAGCAGTGATGGAAGGGTTCAGAGCAGGATGAAACCGATAAGCCTGAAAAAGACTCCATCACCTGCCACATGGGGTTTGAACCGGCCAGATGAGAGGATGATCAAGAAACATGGCAGCCAAAAGAGCCCCTCTCTCTCTATCTCTCTCTCTTTCTGACGCTGGGTACAGCAATGCCAGAAGATCCATTCTCTTACCAGTGTGGGCCAACACACACACACACAGTTGCTGGTTTCTTCATCAGCCGGTGTCCAGTGAGTGAGGACGACTTCTGAGAGGTTGTTTAGCTGAAAAGCTCTTTTCACTGAATCATGAGTGAAGTTTGGCCTCTGAATTCCCTGAGTTAGCGATACACTCGCCAGAACTGCCTTCATCTGCTGAAGTCATTATTCATTTACTGAACAGCATAAAGAAAAACAAGAATAACATGAGTGGGCTGCAGTTATTCGGTGAGAGCTCGCTGTGACAGGAACACAGCTGTTAGTACTTGATTTAATTAAAACTTAAGTTAATCTTTTTTTAATTAATACATTTGGCCATACTGCAAACATTTCATAAAAAGAAGTTAAAATAATATAATAAAGGCCCCAAACTCCTGTTCTCTCTGAAGAATAGACCTGCAGTTCAACCAGTTTAATGGGGTTTTCTGGATCTTGGCTTTCAGCTGATTTATCTGGCACTGCCCTTTCCTGTTTGAATCATGCGTGTGTGACAGACAGTACTTCATATCTGTAAAGAAACATAAATCCTTCACTGCTCTCTCACCTGAGGGATCGCTCAGGGTTCTGTAGTCCTGCCTGTGCCTCTTCATTATCTGCATGCTGCCTCTTGGTCATATAATCTGTCATCACAGTTATCACAGTTATTCTGACAACACAGAGATTTATTTCACATTCCTTCCTTACACATCTCAAAATCCCACATACAATACTGTATCATTGACATAAAAACTCTCGAATTAAACTCCACCCACACAGATGTAATGCTTATTGATGTCTAAGCTCTTGTTTCTGCATTAATACTGATGAGGTTTGTCAGACTTTGTTAAATCTCTGTCACTCTTTGTGGTCGAGCATTTGCTGTCAAGTTTTCCAAACTGTGGAGTGACTCCCTCGGAACCCTTTTCTGCTCATCTTAAAACTCATCTCACCTCCAACTTCACCCTTCACCCCCTGCACACAATACACCTCTGTTTTACTTTGCTCTTTTGTTTTGCTCTTTCTCTGTTTGACATTGTTCCTTCACCTCTGTTTAATATTAATATAATGTTGGAATGTAAAGACTAGTTTAAGCAGTTTATGTAACCCAAACAATCATCTTACAAGTAGAAACCTTGTAATTTTTTGATAAGAGAATTTAATTAATTAGTCTCTTAATCTCTTTAGTCTCTTTCACATTCTTTCTCATACTGGATTTTATACCAGAATTAAGATAGTTGAGCTATAAAGTTTATCACTGATACAAAAAAGTTCAGTTTGGCAAAACAAATATTTCAGAGGACGGTTTCACCTGACCTCTGAAGAGCCCAGCTTACTGTATTATATAATTTCCCTCCAGCTATGCTAATCTTTTTTATTCCTATTACACTGAAGTGGAATATAAGGGTATATAATGGAATGGTCTTCTGATGTTGAAAGTGAGTGATGTTGTGAAGGTCTCCAGGAGTAGGCTGGCTGGAGTTACAGTAGCTACAGATGGAACAAGTCAAGCAGTAAATTAGCCTGCTAACATTAGCACACGTGGTAATGGCTCATGCCAGCACTCAACCGCCGGGTTAAATCAAAGACACAAAGCCAAAGTGTGAGTGTGCTGCTGTGGTACAGTTTCCTACACGGCTGCAGCAGGTGAACTGTCTGTGTCCATGTCTGTGTGAGCATTTCAACCATATAACCAACAACACAACACAGTGAGTTTATTGGTATTGAGGAAACTGTTTATGTTCTCATGAAGAGGTCACAATCAGACCTGCTGAAAAAAACACTTTCCAAGCACCAACCACTTTTCCAAACTAATCCTGACCGAACAGAGCTCACAGCACTTGTAATGAATAACTCTGTCAGTGGTTTCACGGCTCAGTTTACACAGATGCGTTATGACGCCTCTCTGGTGCTCTCTGATTATAGTACTTTCATTGCAGTTAAAAACAACCTGGTGTTTGAAGACAAAATGCTGTTGAGATGAAGGTGTTGCCTCATTTTACACACAGCTGTGGAAATGACTTTAAACGTGTGTGGAGGTGAGGGAGGTCACATGGGCAGTAATATGAAAGCTGTTAGTCCTCAAACCCTGTTCTTGTTAAGACTGAGGAGTAGAGAGCAGGTGTGTGTGGATATACTTAACCTTATATTGGGGACAAATTTGTACCCAAAAACCATCAATAACCTGACAAATCTAAGCAAACAATGCAGAAGGTTTTCTGTTAGTGTCAGAGTTTGGTTAGTGTTGGTTGTTTTGTTTATAACTATAGCTGTGTATGAAAACAATGGCAGTAAATATGTGTGTGTGCGCGTGATTCAGAGGTGGTTGGGAACAGGTGAGATGCGGGTGTGATTATGGCTGTCAGATTGGGCTCTGCTGTCGGGCAGATATCTTATGGGAGGGTCTGTGCCATTTACAATAGTGTCAGTGAGAGGAACAGGTGTGTGAGGCAGCTGTACAGGTACAAGAATAGAGACAAAGAGAGAGACGAGAGATCCAGAGAAGAAGCTGATAATACATGGTTTTAAAGTGATGAGGTTTCAGATGGAGAGAGTCACAGAGTCGGAAGAGATTGAAACATCATGCAGAAGTGGGAACAGCTGTTCTGTAGACCCAGAGCTGCACTGAAGTGAGGCTGAGGGGCTCCTGGGGGGGAGGTGGGCCCAGCGGAGACAGGAGAGAGAGGAGGCTGGAGGCAGAACAGGTGTGTTCTGGATATTATGCGTTCTCAAGGTCAAGAATGGACCGTCACCGGCTTTCCACAGTTTCTCTTAACAGAACCTGGCGATGTCTGCTGATATTCTTTACATTTCCTTCAGCACTTCTGTGCTTGTCTTGTCATATGCATATTATTATAATTTTATTTTCATAACTAAAAAGGTGTTCTTGTTTTTTAGTACCCATCAGGAAGAAGAACTAATTGCTTCTAACTTTCATCAGGTGCTGATTTATATCTTTGTAATTCACAGAACACAGTTACAGTGTTTATATAGCACATATATTTTACAGTAGTTTGACCTCCAATGTAAGTCAGAGGTTACACAAGTACTCATATAATGTGCATCTTAGATGCATTTTAAGTTACTATGGAAAAATGTGGGTTTTCAAATGAATACCACAGATCTGTTACATCTATTAATATACTGTGTTAAGAGGACACAATTATTTTCAAATGCATTACATGAAGTAAATACAGTGAAGGTTATCTCAATGTCTTTAAAAGTTCACACTTCACCTTTAAGCATCGAGTCAGTTTTTATGGTGCAGGGCAGAAATTCTCCCAGCAGACACCTCAGTAATTTGCTTCAGAAATGTCTTGGTGTGTAATTGGTCTCTGTGGTGACAGTAACTGTGATTTGCATATGCTGCTGTTCTCAGGAAAGTTTGTCAGCAGTTAATCACAGCCATAATGACTTGCTGAAACCTGCGACTGCATCACTGTGGTGGAAATGAAAGGTCACTGTGAACCGTGTTCTGCGTGACTTTCAAGACTTTCAACTTTGCTTCCCACTCGTGCCACATGTGTCTATATTTCTGCAGCTTCCTCATGTCATGTGACCTCAATGACCTTCCTTAATGTCATCATCCTCATGTCATGTGATCTTTTTCTTCATAGAACACAAAAGATGACATTTTGGCTGCTACTGGGTTGTTAGGATGTCACAAAATGAATTTAGTTTTTTTGGTGTACTGTCCCTTTAAAGAGTGATGGTTTAGGTGAATCTATATATTTACTGTAATTCAGGCTGACAGTTCTTTAGATTTTGTTCATAATTTAAGGCCTGACTCTCTCTAAACACACAGTCTATGGCTGTATGTGAGGTTTTGATATGTTTTGAAGGTTAATATCTCTGGTTGTGGCTGTGAATATTTAAGGTTAATAGATATCTGGCTGTGTGGGGTTCTTCTATAAGTTTTAAACAGGGTTGAACAGATCTCTGGCTGTGTGTGGGGTTCTTCTGTAAGTTTTAAACAGGGTTGAACAGATCTCTGGCTGTGTGTGGGGTTCTTCTGTAAGTTTTAAACAGGGTTGAACAGATCTCTGGCTGTGTGTGGGGTTCTTCTGTAAGTTTTAAACAGGGTTGAACAGATCTCTGGCTGTGTGTGGGTTTCTTCTGTAAGTTTTAAACAGGGTTGAACAGATCTCTGGCTGTGTGTGTAAGGTTCTTCTGTAAGTTTTAAACAGGGTTGAACAGATCTCTGGCTGTGTGTGGGGTTCTTCTGTAAGTTTTAAACAGGGTTGAACAGATCTCTGGCTGTGTGTGTAAGGTTCTTCTGTAAGTTTTAAACAGGGTTGAACAGATCTCTGGCTGTGTGTGTGGGTTTCTTCTGTAAGTTTTAAACAGGGTTGAACAGATGTCTGGCTGTGTGTGTGGGGTTCTTCTGTAAGTTTTAAACAGGGTTTAACAGATCTCTGGCTGTGTGTGTGGGGTTCTTCTGTAAGTTTTAAACAGGGTTGAACAGATCTCTGGCTGTGTGTGGGGCTCTGAGTGAAGCTAATAAATTCCACAATACAGCCTGTGGTTCTTTACTCCATTTCCATAGCATCATTTACCAGGAACAAATGACTGACATCAGCACATTTACAGCAGGGGAGTCATGCAGCCCAGCAGCTGCAGTCAGACTGCTGGAGAGGAGACTGTCTTTAATCAGTCAGGAACTCATTTTCTAACATCTTTCTGAAGATTTTCAGTGACAAAATATAAGCATGCTTAACCCATTAATGTCCACATTTTTCCCTTTAATGTCTTAGAATTTTATATTGTTTCTTTAATTAAACAATTTAATCATATAATAAATAATTTCATTTATTCATTATTAATAAGGCTATTGTTTTATACGTACCATGCATTTGTAAGGGTGATTCGCATGCTGCAAGTTTAGCTGCTAATAAGATTCTGCTGTTCCACTATATGAATGCAGTGGGTTTGTTGTATCTGTAGTGTTATCTTTGCTGAACTGAGGTACTGAAAGGTAATTTCAGAGAAAAATTATCTTTCCAGAATGCTGCTAATTTCATTAGAAAAAGCCACATTGTTCCATTGCATTTTAGTGCAAAAAACAAAGAAAACAATCTTTTACTGGTGGCAAGATAAATGTGTGCAACTGTTAGGAAGACACAGTCTACTGTCCCCATCTGCTGCAGCACTGAAAACCTTCTGCTTTTTTGGAGGGGCAAGAAAAGGAAGTAACCAAAACACAGATGGTTAAAAAACACAATTCAAGCAAACCCTAATCAAATGAAAATGAACATGTTGTTAATTGGTAGATAATTTTCTTCAGTGAAGAAATTCAGTGTAGATCAACAAGTAACATTTGATATAAACCTTCGGATTACACACATGACGTGACATCCTGGATCTGGTTTCAGGGTTCGAGTGTGAACTGGGTTTGGATCTTGATATGCACTTTACATCAGCACTAACACACAGAACTGGTGCTGAATGTCACTAGATATTGTATGTTTTGGAATGATAAAGGGTCTTTTGTACTCAAACTCAGACGCAGTGCAGCACACAGAGCAGAAGGTGAAATCTTCTGTTTGCCTCTAAATGCTCCTTATAACCAATGCTAATGGAGTGCTAAAGAGTGACCAGAACACCCACAATCTCTGTTCTCTTTAACTTTCACATACTGTAAATACATACCTTAACCTTGGACTCAGTACTAATAAGTCTTAGCAAGCCTTTTCATTTGTCCATGAGCAATCTATAAATTGAGCTTGTATAACCCTACGGTAAGGTATAAAGGTGCTTATTAATAAATGAACAGTAAGCCCTGAGCTGTTTGAAAGGGGAAGCAGGATTTTCTTTTTTAAAATACAGACTATAAACAGTGATGCAGTGCCTCCAATTGAGAGAGCTGTGCTCAAAGGTATTTTTAAACATTATACCTCCCTTAATAAAATCTACAAGTTATAGTATATTAAATGTCTCTGTGTTAGCATATTTCCTTATAGTTTACAACCTCTAAATGGTTATAAAAAGGAACATTGCTTTATTTCTTACATTTGTCATATAACCAAACATTAATGATTATCGTAAAAGAACAAAAAACAAATAAATAAAAGAAAGAAAAGAGAAGATAGCCTTTAGTATTTTTAGCTTTCCAATATAACCTGTAACAGAGAGCTCTGCAAACAATGTGGGAGTTACATACCCATCAGATACAGTAACAGAATGTACAATACTCTGTTCAAAAGAGTTGACCAGGTAAATGACTCAGCAGAACAATATACAGATGTATACAAATATATGTAATGCACATTTCTTGATGCTATGAACTATGGGAAGTTGTATACCATTAGAAGTCCAACCAAGTTTAAGTGTTATTCATCTGATTAACTGATTAGGGTAATTCCTTACAGACATATTAAACATCTGCCTTTCAAAATAAAAAATAATCACTTAACCAAGTGCACAAGGCTACAGTGTGAGATCTATAATGTGAGATTCAATCTGTTACTTGCATCTCACCTGTTGTGTTCTGCACAGCAGATGGTGGAGACAAACAACTGAAGCTGTTATTGGGGGTACTCACACATCACATTATTGTGATAATGACAGCAGTGGGTTTCATACTGTAATGAAATACAGGCTTTATTTACCTGTTGTGCTCTTTGCTCATTAATGCTGCAATGCTTTTTCTAGTTTATTTATAGAAAAGTATTGTGGCTGTTATTTTAAAGTTTCATATTGTTAAAGGTGAAGTGTGTTGTGTTATCTGTGTTCAAATGCATTGCCCTATCCCAGCTCATAATGCAGATACAACTTGCAGATATGAAAGCATTGCTATGTTTAAGTGTAAACACTGTGACACTATCAGAACATTTGTTGTTTGTTTTCCGACCAGCCAATGGCATGAGTTTTGGGTGGGATTTTTGAGATTTTGCGCTGAACACAAATGCGTGAGCCTCTGAGAAAGATCAGGAAGCCTTGAGAGCCCTGCTGTGAGACCAAGACAGGGAGAAAACATTTAATTCCTTCATCTGTCTCTTCCCATATGTCCTTTAACTGTGGTAGAGCAACAGGAGTGTGTTTCTCCTCATCTTCTCTGTTCTTCTGTTTCTGCCAGGTACTGTGTGTATGTACAAAGCTCTTTAGTAACAGTGCCAGCCCTTGATTTTTATGAGGCCCGGAACAAAATCAACAGTGTAAAGATTCATTAGAAGGTCCTCTGTCATCACAGGGCCTCGGAGCCCCAGTTGTTTCCCCTGGTGATGCGGTTCTGGAATTACCTCAGATTAATATATGCTTTTTTGAGAATATATGCCATAATGCAAGATGTCAGAATGACAAAATAAAAGAAGATACTATTTTTGGCTGTATTGTTCCATAAAGAACCTTTAACATCCGTAAAACCCTTCTGTTTCACAAAAGATTTTTCGTAGTGAAAAGGGTTCTTTAGACTATGAAAAGGTAAGAAAGAAATGGTTCTTTTAGGATCTTTGACTGAATTATTCTTTCAGGGACCAAAAATAATTTTTCTATGGCATCACTTTGAAGAACCAGTTAATAACCATAACTGTTAAGAGTGTATGCACACTAAAAAATAAAAATAAAAAATTTAGTTAACCTAAAATAATAAAGCAAGTGGCTGCAAAGCTTTTTTGAGTTTATTCCACTTTGAAGTTGTGCCAACTCGTGTATGAAATTTCACCAAAATGACGCTTATGCATGAAAACTCTCTTCTGTTTTTGTTCTGTGTTTCTCTCTTCCTTAATTAAATCATTGCCCGGCTGTGTCTTAATTCTCTTTTCAATGGTCCATCACTGTGATTGGAACACACCCACTCCCACCTAATAATAGCCCTCAGTGACAGAGAGGCGTGTGGGTTTGTTGAGGTAATTGTTTTAAAAGTGGAGGTGTCACTACATGAATAGACCCTTTGATATATGACAGTGTAGATGCCAGTTTTGTCATTGTGTAACATGGGCACAGAGCCAGTGAACAGAGTTAGACCGTCTGAGTCAGTCAATTCGTTTGAGCTTTTTGTGTCTTAAACACATTCTGAGGCTTTCATGATTTTGTGTCTCTGTGTCTTTTAGAAAGATGCTAAAATAACAGAGGAAATAAACATAGGATTGCTCAGACATTGTGCTTTTATTTCAACTTCAGTGGAGTTCTCATCTACATTTTGGTTAAAGTTTAGCTTTGTGTCCATTGAGAACTGAAAGAGATTTCATTTGTGAATTTTCTCCTGTGGGCTCTGCTTCATGATATATTAATATGTTGAAAGTATGGCAAATCACAAAGTGTACTGGTTAACCGTTTTGATAACCGTGTGATCTCAATGTTAATGAAGCCATAATGTTTATAGAATTTATAGAGAGCAGAGAACTGCTCTGACAGTTCCAGCTGCAGAACAAGGTCTGGTGCCGAAACAAGCGAGAGCCTCACTGGTGTGAGAATACTTTGCTTTCATATGTGATGACGGAGCTCAATCAGAAGTGGTGTGTAACAGCTTATCACCGATGGCAACTCACAGCGGGAAGTCTGACAAACCCATCAGTTACCTCAAGCCCTGAATTGTTTGACCAAACATCTGCAGACAAGATTACTCTCCAACCAAACTAGCGCTGAAGCAGAATCTATTACTTCAGGATCTGAGTGCTGATCTCAATGCAGATTTGCACTGAGTACTTTTAACTGTACAGAATATCACTTCAGTAAGATTTAAAAAGTGATGCTTTCTTGACCCAGTAAAAACAGTAGACATGCATGCTGAATGTGTCATTGTTTTCTAGCTTTAAATCTCTGAAAATATTTGATTTATATTTGATACATTAATCTTAGATTTCCATCAATTTCCACCTTTTAGGGGATTAGACTGTGCAACAAGCATCTGCTGCTTCCACTGAGGGTTGGAAAGCTGGGAAGAAATTTGTGGGAATTAACTAGAAGTTTTGGACAATTTTACAAACTGTATAATATGCAAACATAAATATTCTTCCTTATCTGTGTGCCATCTTATCTGTGTGCCAAAATTCCCATATATTCCCATAATTTTCCATGAACTGTCCAAAATTCCCAGAATTTGCAACAGTACTTCCACTTTATGAATTGAAAGGGGTTTTTAAATTGTAAATTTTGCTCAAACCAGGTTAAGTGGAGTTAAATAAAATCAAATAAATTTGGTCTTTAGAATTTTTGTGGTATATGACTGTGATGGTTTTAGAAGAGACAGAATCTACTGTAAGCCCGCTGGTTATTTGTTTATTTCTGACTATGGTAAAGCCACGGAGGTCTTAGATGATAAATATTTTGGCAGAAGTACTTTGAGGAGGTCTTGGGATCTGCACACAGGCCTTGGCGTGTGTATTAATTAAAGCCGCCTGGCCTCAGAATGCACTGTGTGTGTGTGCATGTATTAATTTGAGCAGTCTGCTCCAGTGCTCTCTGTGTGTTATGGTTAAACAACAGATCTGATGTTATTTAAGGACAGAGAGAAACACATGGGAGGAGAAACACTGCTGGAGCAGATGATGGTGTGAACACTTCTGAGAAGTTCTGATGAGAAACTATTGCAGCAAAAGATACAAATGTAAAGGAACAGCTCAGCCCAACATAACAAAGACTCTTGTCATCAAACCCATATGACTTCATTTCTTCTGTGAGACACAAGTAGTCTGTGTCTGTGACTAATATACTTAGTCTTCTGAAACAACATTTGTAGAGTTCAATTTAAATCTGTATTCCTTTAATTTTAACATAACCTGTCAAAACTGAAACAGAATTTTATAAATCAGCATAAAAATGGACAGACCTGCTGCTAAAATCATTGGACACACACACACGTTTTATATAGAATTTTCTATCCTATTCCCCAAACCACATCCCTTAAACCTAACCCACAGAAATTGTTTGCTATTATTTAATAAAAAAGACCATTTAGGGTTATGGTTGTTTTTTAAAAGCCATTTGGTTAATGAGGACACCAGAAGTGTGTCTGTAAACCATATTTATTTGCTGAAATTCATAATGCATTTTAAGATCAGTTAAGTGAAAATTACTTACTAACACACATTCCTGAGATAATGTAGGTGCTCCAAATTTAAGCTAAACTCACAGAAGACACACACATTTACACCCACCCGTTCCTGCAAATTTTTATGCTCTCATAAGCATTTCTCAAGCCACTGATCTGATTCATACACACTGGTGGATCATAAACACACCCACATACACTGACTGGCAGACCCTCTCTTACTTCCTGTGAATATGAATTTGAATGTACTCAGCTCTGCATTTCCCACCATACTATGCATTGACATTCACTAGGTTTTGGAATAACCTGTGAAGTCCTTCTGTATGACATCGGGCTGTTGGAGCGTTCACTTGTGTTACTCCTCATGCTTTTATACATTCACTTACATTATATTAATGACAGCACACACGCTGCTATGGTGATGGAAAATCATTCTGAAAAGTCTTGTTTTACCTGTTCCCAGCCCAGATGTGTGTGGTGATACTGGAAGTCAATGAGCTTCTTTTATTTTCCTCTTTAACACAGCTGTGCTGTTCTCAAGGATGTCCCCTCAGTGCTGTACCTCTCCATTCCTCACGGGGTCCCAGCTGCCCAAACACTCTGCCTGCTGCTGCTGGATGTTACAATCTCTCTACAAGTTGCTCGTAACCCCACCCATCTGATTGGGTTTAACCCCGCCATCTGATTGGGTTTAACCCCGCCCGTCTGATTGGGTTTAACCACGCCCATCTGATTGGGTTTAACCCCGCCCGTCTGATTGGGTTTAACCACGCCCATCTGATTGGGTTTAACCCCGCCATCTGATTGGGTTTAACCCCGCCCGTCTGATTGGGTTTAACCACGCCCATCTGATTGGGTTTAACCCCGCCATCTGATTGGGTTTAACCCCCCCGTCTGATTGGGTTTAACCCGCCCGTCTGATTGGGTTTAACCACGCCCATCTGAGAGCTGCCATCTGTAGATTAGCTCAGTGATGCTGTGTGAGCCCTGAAAGAAAATGTTTTTGTATCTTTCTTTCACTATCCCTCTTTCTCATTCTCTCTGTTGACGCCGTTTTCTCTTCAGGCCTGCTTTTTCATTTCAGTGATAACGGGGCAGTATGTTTGTGATGAGTAATGTTCTGGCTTTGGTGCTGTTGATCAATACCAGCCGACATTCACAAACAATGGAAAGCACTGTGGTCATTAAAAGCATATGGATTATGTGTACCGCAGACAGACAGACAGAGAGAATGGATGGGAGAGAAAGCAGCAGATGAGTGTTTGGCCTGGACACACAAGCCAAAGAGGATTTGAGAAGGTTTTCTGGCCATTTTGTTTTCGGTCCATCTTTGTTGCTTTCTGTCTAGCTGGATTAAAAACAAGCAAACGGAGAATGAAGAGCTCAGATGTTCTCTAACTGTTGTCACACCCTCACCAGTTTCTCAGAACATGAGCGCTCTGCATATGGAGTATCAGTTGAGGGCCGTTCTTTCGCTCACAAACAGCCACAGCAGATGCAGCGCTGCGGGAGGGAATAAAATGCAGAGGTCTTCCTGAGACGTTTCAGATGCGACAGTGTGAACACACGCTGTCACATTAAGAGTGCTGTGTGCACTCTGAGAATGACAGATTCTTATGGGACTGAATGTTTATACACTTTATAGGAAACTTCAGTATTGTGTGTGATGAAATATGTGTTTAAACAGAGAACACTTGATACATGTGATATACAACCTGTCAAACTGTTTGTTTAGACAGGGAAAGAACACAGTGTGGCCGATGGTGTATAAAACATGTTTGAAAATATTGTATTTTCCAAATTAAAAGGAACATTTTCCAAATATTGCAAAAATTCTTAAAAATTGGAACAGGTATCCCAACAAAAAAACAGATCCCGCCCCAAACTCACACTGTTAATTTAGGCAATGTTGTGTATCAGGTTGATCAGACACAAATCAACAGAAATGGCCACCAACACTCTATTAAAATGTAGCAACCAATAAAATTACTTGAAAACGCATATATTTACAAAGTATTTTTAATTTCCCACACAGCAGTAATGATATGTTTGTGTTATTACCACTTACAATACTTTAACTTAGTGAAAGACGGAGGTGATTAGCAAACAGGAAATGGGTAGGACTGCAGGACCAGCAGATGGAAAGATAAGAGTGAAACAGAGGACATCAGAAGACAGGTTACTGATATGAGCACTTCACTTCCTGTCAACACTCTGACTGATGTAATCGCCATGACAACCTCCCTTCACACTAATCGCTGGATCTAATTATTCTGGGTAGAAACATCCATGTACACCACACGCATTCACAGCATGTTCACACAGCACTGTATGGTGTGTCCTGTGCTTTCAAAGAGGCAGATTTATGTATGTGTGACTTATTTTTAACGTGCGTGAAGTTTTGCTGCTTGTACACGGGGGTCAAGCTTAGCTTGTTTGTTTAAGAAATGCTGTAATTACAAAAAGTTTTTTCTCCATTGATGTCTATTTTAAAATTGTCATGTATTTCTCAAATGATCATAGATGAATTTATATATTTATATAATATTAGATTTGTTTTATTTTTTTGGAGGCTTTAAAAGTGTCTTTTAAAATGAAGGGGTGGGGTGTATATGCATTCTCATGGGTACCATCAGCCAGTCCGCACTGACATGACATCATTTTCCTTCTTGTCCAATGCCAGCTTTCCTTTAGACTGTAAATTCATACAAAACTGCTGCCTGTTAAGTCATTGACTAACTGGGCAGCAAGCCAGCTTCCTTCATTTTCAGAAACAGCCATTATTTACCTCAGTCACTGAAATGAGACCAAACAATGAAGTGTATTTAAGAGAGAGAGAGTGATGTTGAAGTCTCATTCTTCTGTGTCTCTATTGCCCTTCATAAATATTACACATCCTGTGCATTGTAAATTTCTAATGAGGACTGCTCTGTTCCCTGCTGTGTCAGATAGTACGTTTTAGCTCCGCCTGTCCGCTGGCAGGTCATGTATAATTGATCAGTATGATAACAAATCTGCATGGAGGTCACCTGGGAGGCGGACCTGTCTCATGCAGACAGGTGATGTTTGGACTGAACTTGAATACAGTTCTGTCTGTCTGTAGGTGGTATATATTCTGTACACTCATACGTTATATTTTCACAGATATAGAATATCTGGACATCAGGGATATTTGGTCTGAGGAGACAAGGAAACAGAGTTCAATACAGGAGAAAGTCACTGTGATTGGCAGATAATGTTAACTGCCATGTTTGCATAAATCTTATAGGATAGTTGCTTGTTGAGTTGAGTAAATGCTGTTTCACATGCATGTAAACCAGAAACAGTGTAAATATCAACTAAAAACACAATCCTAGAGAAATTCTTCACAACTGTATCTCACAAACCCACCAAACACCACGGCTGGAAATGACTGGAAATACTGTACAGTGATAAAGACACAGCAGTCGTGTGGTTCTCATCTAGAGGACGAGTCAAGTGAAGATGTCATTTTGATGAAGTGGGGCTTGAGTGTCTAGCTGGACAATTGTGGTTTATACTGTAGATTGTGTGTGTGTGTGTTTGGTTTGTAAGCGGTTATTATTCAAGTATTTATTTACTGACAGGCAGCCACTGCTATGAATATTTCATATTTGATGTACAGCACAATTCTGTCTGATAAAACCAGCTGATTATAAAAAAAGAAAATCAATAAGCCCCTGATGGGCGGGTGTGCTGGAACGACAGAATGTTAAACGATGGAAGACGATCTTCTCGTCTACTGCTGAGAACGATGAAATCTCATCAGACAGGCTTACGTTTGTCAAGGTCAGAACCACGTGCACACACACACACACACACAAACTTCCAGCTTTTGTTTTTTGTTCCTCTCTCATATTTGTATTGTCTGTCTCATATGCTTGCAGCTTTATTTGGTCGTGTTGTAATCTGACAGCTTTGTGTTGGGTTTCACTGTGATTTGTCAGTGGACTGCTCTGCTGTTCTTTCGTGGGACGTCTGTCTGATGGAGCGTCTGCTTGTTCCCTGTGGTTGTCTTAGATTTTGTTATTGCAGTTCTTTTTCCTTTGGTGGTTGTTGAAATAAAAAATGCTCCTGTTCTAAAATCCAGTGAGCTGTCTACAGAGGGAACCTTTTAAGGCCTCATATGCTTGCTTCTGTTCCAAAAGGAAGGCACATTAATTATGCTGCCTGATAAGATGCCTCATTCTGGCCAAATTGTTTGTCAGAAATGCATGTGGCATTCACATTAATGCCAATCCCATCGTGCATTGCAACAGGCTTGGAGAAAATAAATCCAAGATGGTGGATGAGGTGAGAGAAATGTATAAAGCATAAAGAAACATATATTTGATTCAATGCTGAAAAGTATAAATAAAATGTAGTTTATTAAAAGCAGAAATGGATTATTTTACCCAATGTCTGTGTGTGTTATGCTTGTTAGAGTATAATGCCATTACCTTGGCAACATGCTAATGTCCAGCTTTATTGAAATTATTTGTGAATTGAATAAACTTCAGTTTTTGTAACTTGTAACTTCAGTGTGTGTTAGGATCTGATCAGATACAGAGATCAATATCTAACGGACGTACCTGCTGTTTTTTTTGGTAAGTGTAGTTTAACTAATGAACTGTTATTTAAAGTGAAACTTACAGTTTAATGCACTTAAGCTGTTCTACAGACTAACCTTTTATCACTATGGTAAAAACTCACCAAACTATGCATGCATGACGGCTCTGTGGTCTAATTGCATTTTGTGTAATTTTGGGACTGATAGGATGGATGGTTGCCTAGCAACTAGTGGTTAAATTTGCAATATTCAAAATGTCAGCCTCGCTACCCAGTTTGAGCCAGAGCCTTAAAATTTTACAGAGTCCCTCTGTTCATGCTGAGCAAATTTTCCGCAAGGACGCATAAGTTCTGCTATAAAAGATCTTTTCAATATTTGACATTTCAGATAAAACCTTCAAAAATCTCCTCATAAACCGTTTGTATAATTTATCTGACATTTTTTACGTCATTTTTCAAGTTTTTTCAAGCTAAATATAAATAGATTAGTAAAGATTTTGTGAATCTAAAAATTAAAAAGACCATCAATGCCATGAATTAATAAATAATATGACAATTTCTCATTTAATTTGATTACTTAAGAAAACAGCTTAGCTTGGATTAATGATCACATTGTCCTCTAAACTCCTGAAGGCAGTAGACACTCTACAAAACCCTTGTGCAGTTTTCACAAAGACAGTTTTTACTCTCATGGATGAAGGTTTACTGTCTGTCTGTCCTTTCAACACATTCTCTGAGAGTAATGGAGACACAACTGACTGCAGTTTTGTTTGTGCATTGTTGTCTTTTAATTTTGGATCTCAGTGTAACTTTGTAAAATCAACTAAAAACAAGTAAAAATATGTTTGCTGTATGTCACAGTGGTTTTAAATTTCTTAGTGAGGTCAGTCTGACATGTTGAGCATGTTTATTTTCAGTTGGACAGAATTTCAATGTGTTTTGAATGTTTTTTTTGTTAGTGGACAAATATATTTGCCCAGAGGAACATATTATTGCTCACAGGTTGCTCCTTGATACCTCAGTAAATTTAGAGTTTCACTGAATTGTCACATTTGTCTCAGATGTTTCCCCAAAATTGTTTAGGAAATTCAAATGGATTGAAACAGAAAAGAAACATTCAAATTCAACAGAGCAAGATCTATGACCATCTTCTCATTACTGTCTTTGAGGCATAGTTTTTTTTATGATTTTTGTTTTCAAAAGTAATTTTCACAAAAAAGGTGCAGAATGCTTAGAGACATTAGATTTTTTACCAACATGATCTCACAAATTATAAAGGATGACATGAACAGAATGTGGAGAGATTTCACACTGGTGGCAGAAACACCTGCAGCACTGCAAGGTCTTCTTTTCTTAATCTTCCTTATTTAAAGTCAAGCACAAAGACTGAAGTGTCAGTGTCTTGTCTAACTCTGCCGTGTAACACACAGAAGAGAGCGGAGACAGCGACTCTTTTGTTAAAGACTCTTGTGTCGAGTGTGATACAGATGAGTAAGTACTGTAATTTAACCATCTGCTTGGCCACAAATGAGAAGGTTCTTTTTGTCAGTGTATTTCTGTTCAGTTAGTTTTTATAGCTCTTTCTTGTTAACTGAAGAGGATCTGTCTGCTTCATTCTATATATGAGTTAAACCAGATGGGTACAGTGTGGTGTAGTTTCAGATGAGCTGTGTGTATCCCATGTTAAGGTGGTTTTGCCTATAGAGAATATTTGGATGCCGCAAAGTACATTTGGTAAAGCTGGTCTATTTTGTCCACTGGCTTTGTTGTTAAGTTATCTGAAGTGTAGGTTTAGTCAAGGGGTTAAGAGAGCATACAGTCCAAATAAGACCAGGAACATAAGGTGCAGTGCTAGAGATTTTGTTGTCAGGCAACAATTCCAGAGCAGAGTCAGGATAGAACATGAAATCTGTCAGAGATTTCATCTATATTCACATATATTATGACTGTAGCCTCTGTTCCCTGATAGAGGGAACAAGACGTTTGATGACATGACACCTGATTGGTGGAATTTTGGAAGCCCTGAACAGGCTCCTCCCTCTCTGTACTGAACTTTATAAGGTTCAAGTTAAGGTTCGATTTTAAGTTCAACCTCCTGTTTCTTTATTTCTACAACAGAACATCTGTCCACACCACATGCGTTCATTTTTCTCCTCTCAGTATATCTCATTATAGTGGAGACTGTCAGTATTAATAGTCGCTCTCACAGAAAGATGTCTGCACTGTTAAAACTCAAAAGAGAGGGAACAGGAGAGGGTTAGAAGAGTGCAGCTGGAGTGTTTTTGAAGGCGCAGTTCTGGTTTAGTGCTCTAGACAGTTAGTTAAAACTGTTAACCACTAGTTCTTTACATACATGTAAGAAAAGATTGGGGTGCAGAAAAGCGCATTTCATAGTGGTGTTGGAAATGAAAAAATCATCATACACAATCTTTCCACTTAGTGACATAGTTCATTACTGTAACTTCATTACTCATAATTCTTTGCTTTATAAAATAAAAAAAAAACCTAAAAATCCCTGCGAGGGGTCCAGATCCCTCTCTGAAGATAGAGATCCACACTCAGTTTTAGAGGGAGTGTTATATTTCATAAACATCTTCTCAGGCTGTTTGGAGTGTAACAGTTTTATAGTAAGGGCACGGCCTGCAGGAGGGGTGGCAGATCTGTTATTGTTACGGGCTGTCTCTGTCTGCATTGGGACATATTGATCTATAAAGGACTCACACACAGGCTGTTCTGCTCTCTTATGTTCTTTCTGTCTCTCTCTGGTTGTGTTTTAAAGGAACCATTTTAAAATGTCACCCTGTTTACTCACCCTGTTCTATATGAGTATAGCTCACAGTGACTGTGGCTGTCTAAAACCAAACAAAAGCTTTGTGCCCATTAACACTCCTTATTCACTGATCATTCTC
Source organism: Chromobotia macracanthus (assembly GCA_036877525.1). Taxonomy (NCBI): domain Eukaryota; kingdom Metazoa; phylum Chordata; class Actinopteri; order Cypriniformes; family Botiidae; genus Chromobotia; species Chromobotia macracanthus. The sequence continues at coordinate 749,019 of JAZGTH010000087.1, forward strand.
CTCATCACTCTCATATGTCGTGAAGTTTTGTTTACATTAAAACAGATGTCATATAACATAGACTGTGTGTGTTGTAACCACTCCAGTAAACAAACATGATGCAGAAGACAGAAGACAATGCAGCACGACTCGTGTTATCTACCTCTGTGGTGCTTTTGGGTTATTTTTGGAGTGACTATATGAAGTAAATATTGACAAATTCTTTATTTTGGGAAACTTTAAGATTTGCTATCGGGTTTGTCTTTATGTTGCGTGAACAATGCAAGGTGTCAATGCAAGATGGCTTGAGGTGTCATGGTGGCCCTCAGATTTTACTGTGAAACAGTAATTTATTATGCATTATGTTTGTCTTACTGTACTGCAGTTGTATTAAATCCACCTAAATATAGATATCTATTCAATTATTACCTTTCACGTACTGAAAAAGAAAGTAGCAACATGAATTTGAGTAAATAATAACAGAATTCTTATTTTAGGGTGAATGTTCTTTTACATTTATGAGCTATGAAAGAGCAACGAATGGAAAATCTGTTTCTCTTGTGTTTCTCACTAATGTGGCAGCCAGGCAGGACTATTAACCCCCGGCGTGTATCAATAACACACTGATGTTTAAAACGAGTTTCCTGTTTCATTTTCCTTCCCTGTTTAACCTTGAGAGGGCCGGATCACAACACAAGAGGCAGAGCGAGCAGATGGAGAGATAGAGCCCCGTATGGACGTTTGATCCAGTGTTGTTCTTCTTCCATTATTTAGCACACATCTCCGGGGGGACTTCAGACGGCCATCGATAGCCCAGCGGTAAACAAACGCTAGAAATGACACAAGCGACCCGCCACGACCTTATCTCGTTCCCACTTTCCTTCTGCTTGTCAATTACTTACACCAACATGCTTAAGAGAAGCAGCGGACGTCCGGCCACGGCTGTTTGTTTTCCTGATGAGGAGGAGCAGTGCACAGCCCAGTCATGTTTGTAAAGACTTCACTGTCATTGGCAGTTTGTTGTTTTAATTAAGTTCACGTCAGATGGTCTGTGACTTTATGGGAAAGCTGCGGCCAGTACGCTCGGGTTCACGGATTGTAAATAAGATCTACAGTGTTTCTCCAAGCCCTGTTTAGTGATGACAAGTTTATGTTTCACTCTGAGGTTAAACAGTCCAATAACTAACTCCATGTGTTGTAGTGATTTCTATATATTTGCCTCTCTCTCTCTCTCTCTCTCTCTCTCTCTCTCTCACTCTCGCTCTCTCTCTCTCTCTCTGAGGTGAATTTTCTAAACAGCTTTTCACCATGTGGTATTTCAAAGCAAAACTCTGAACTGTTGAAACTGTTGGAACTGTTTGGAATTGTTGGAATTGTTGGAACTGTTTGGAATTGTTGGAACTGGTTGGAACTGTTTGGAATTGTTGGAACTGTTTGGAACTGTTTGGAATTGTTGGAACTGTTTGGAACTGTTGGAACTGTTGGAACTGTTTGGAACTGTTGAAACTGTTGGAACTGTTTGGAACTGTTTGGAACTGTTTGGAACTGTTTGGAACTGTTTGGAATTGTTGGAACTGTTTGGAATTGTTTGGAACTGTTTGGAACTGTTAAAACTGTTGGAACTGTTTGGAATTGTTGGAACTGTTTGGAACTGTTTGGAACTGTTTGGAACTGTTTGGAATTGTTGGAACTGTTTGGAACTGTTTGGAACTGTTGGAACTGTTTGGAACTGTTTGGAATTGTTGGAACTGTTTGGAACTGTTGGAACTGTTTGGAATTGTTGGAATTGTTGGAACTGTTTGGAATTGTTGGAACTGTTTGGAATTGTTGGAATTGTTGGAACTGTTTGGAATTGTTGGAACTGTTTGGAACTGTTTGGAACTGTTTGGAATTGTTGGAACTGTTTGGAACTGTTGGAATTGTTGGAACTGTTTGGAATTGTTGGAACTGTTGTTGGAACTGTTTGGAACTGTTGCAATTGTTGGAACTGTTGGAACTGTTTGGAATTGTTGGAACTGTTTGGAACTGTTTGGAATTGTTGGAACTGTTGGAATTGTTGGAACTGTTTGGAACTGTTTGGAACTGTTGGAATTGTTGGAATTGTTGGAATTGTTGGAACTGTTTGGAACTGTTGGAACTGTTGGAACTGTTGGAACTGGCTGTGTTGAGCAGTACAGTGAGATCTGTGGAACATAATTGAACTGTTTGAAACTGTTGAAATTGTTGGAAAGTTTGGAAGAATTGTTAAGGTTTGGGGAAGTGTTTAGATTTGTTGGGTTTTTTGGGGGGTTTTTTTTTTTTTTTTTTTTTTTTTGTTTTTTTTTGTTTGGTTAGAGGGATTTAATACAACAGTTGGATTTACACTGCATGATTAAAACTGTCATTAAAACCTCACACACACCAGATTCACAAATATATAAACACCCCTCACAAATGCAAACATTTGAATCACTAATAGAGAAGTTCATGATTATTTTCCTTGTACAATTTATGTATATTAGTGTGTCAGCTACAGAACAGCTATTAAACATTTCCACAGTTATTTGTCCAGATAAAGATGTGATTTGCTAAACGCAGGCTGACATTTAGCTTGGTAACTATATTAGGCAGTTTCTTGAAATACATTGGATTTCCCAGGGGGTTTATTTTTTAATAAAACTAACAGTTTTCTAACTTTTCCTTTTTGTTGTGTGAAGGTTTTTATTAAAATGGTCTTAAAACCTTTTCCCAGTGCCTGCTTTTCAAAAGTCTTTAATATGTAGACACCCCATGCACACACACCTCTCTGAATCGTAAAAAGGAATCCAAGCATAAAATAAATCTTCAAATGAAAATCCATATTAATTAATTACATTTTCTTGAACAGTGAAAAACAAAACAAAGATGGAAATGACCATAAACCATTTCAATATTGTGTGAAAACATTTTTGATTTATATCATAACAACTGAATAATTTTACATTTATTATAAATGTCTCTCAGTTCCCCATTTCTACAACTTTTAACAATTTTGCTTACAACCTGAGACAACAGTGTCAGTAATGTTTGAAATTAAATATAAAACAAATGCTATGTAAACAGAACAAAGAAAAGAAATGTTGTATATCACATTTTATTGTGAGTCATTTGCAATTAAGCTGTAATTTTGTTTCATTATGCAGAAGTGTAAACAATTATTTTAATGTATTTCAGGTACATAAAATGCTAGCTATCAAATTAGCCTCAGACAAAGCAGAAGACAGATGGTGAAATGTATCAAACTATCTGCTTTTGTTCCATCACAGCCTCCATTCATTAGCTCTGTTCTTCAGTGTGTTTTGTTGATGCTCGCCCTGTTTCATGTTTATTAGACTGCTGAGAATGTCAGGTAATTGAGTTTTGGTCACTAATAAGATAATGATCAGGGCTGCAGCAGTTTCCTCTGTCTCTGTGACTCTGCAGGGTAACATGCCAGAGAGTGGACAGGCTTTCATTATCACCAAACATCACTTAATGTTCCTCCGATAACAAACCCCACAGGATGTACAAATTCCCATAAGCACACTCGCTGAATTATTCACACAGAGGGAATAAATAACCGAGAGGAAAAGAGAGATTGACAGAGAGAGAGAACAACTTCTATCAACCATTAAGCAGACACGACATATGACATGAGCATAACTACAACATCACAGCTGCTTCAGTGTGGATATCACCAAATTGTTATAATAGCCATTCCTCCAAAACTGTCAGTGCCTGAAACCACCTCATCATTTTAGCAGCATCACTGCCCACATCCACAGCTGGTGGTAAAATTCACATTTTTATGGATGGGCCCCTGGGCGCCAGAGGGCGCCTATTGTTTCAAGATGTCCAAACAAAACAAATTCCATTGCAAATATGAGAAATCAGGACAACAGTGAGATATAAATTTGCTATTAAAGAAATTAGTACCATATGTATAAGACTGTAAACAGGACAATTCTTTATTGCAACTAATATCATCAAAACTGTGGGAGCTGTGCTGTGTAGGAGCCCAGAACATTTTTCTGTCTTCTTCATTTGATAATGCAGCAGTATGTATAACAGTGACAAGTGGTGTCTGTTCATCTACTGTAAGTTATATATAATTTACACAATGTATCCGGATGTTCTAAATTACCAGCTTAACTGGCTTAATGAAACAAAGAAGAGACACAGATTTTAATTTCCTGTGCGTGAAGCTGAAAGACAGAAAAAACAACAGCAAATGCATATGTCATGCATGTGATATCAACTCTGTTGGAGTGGTGCAAACATCTTTTCTAATATTTGATATATACATTATATCCCTCCTGCTCTTTACACTCACACACTTCAGGAAACAGCAATCCAGCCCTTACTGTAGAGGAACTGAATGTGATGTCATAGAACAGACAGCTTTAAACCACTGAACAGCACTGAGCAGCACTGAGGTTTTTCATGCTCTGTTAGGTTTGTTAACATTTATAAAACGTATTTAGAAGAAATACCTTTAATTTATAGTGAAACAATGTAAATGGGCTCTTCTTGAAAAACAAATAAAATAAAAACTTTTGTTTTTAGTATCTGAATGTATTGGCCGTGTAACAGGTTCTTGCATGCATTCATAATCATTTAAGAAGCTCAAATCTTCACTAATCTTTTGGAAACACTAACCCCACACAGCAGTTTTTGTTCATTTGCAGCTCAATTTAAAGCGCTAATCTAAAACGTGTGCTTGAAAAAGGAGGACGTCTCTACACCGAGTGTTAGTTTGTAAACAGTAATTTCATTAGAATATTTGTGGGCTATTTTAGACAAGAGCAAAGAATATATTTAATTTTGCTGTGCCAACACCCTGGACAGAGCATCCATCTGTGTGGTTCTCTGAATGCTGACCAACGCCCCCTGTGTCCTAATACACAGCAGGTCAAACAGAACTTTATTTCTTGCTCTGATGGCCTCCATATGTCCTGAATCTCCTGAGGAAATCCTGCAATTCCAGCAATTTCTAAAGCTTTCAAAGTTCAAGAAACACCTCCAAGTAACATCCTGTAGCAGCTGTGAAAAATAAACAAATGAATAAATCTAGCAAAGAATGTTATGTTGCCAATACAATCACCTTTCATTGTATGTAATACAGGACAGTACAGTGGTCACCAGTGTTACCTGCATTATTGTTTACTGTCTGTCACATACAGCACAGATTGTGGGGTGTTAATTAAATATTTAAACAAACAAGGTTGTTTCAAAAATCACTTTCAGGTTTTAGGTTACACGACCCTCAACAACACTCCAACTTTAATTTTAATGGAATACGAAATTAAAAAAAAGTGAGAGATTGTAGTTAAAAAACAAATAACCTCCATGATTACTATTCTAGTAAATATTGAGGCCTATAAAAACATGGAAAATTACACACCTAAAAAACAGCATTAGAGAAATACATTAAAAAACTTTACAATTTTCTACTAGTTTATTAAGAACTGGATTACTGAATGCTCATTGGCTGCTGATGTATTGTTGTACAGATGTGTGATTGGTTGTTAATGATCATGCAGAAATTCAAAGATAATAATAGTATCAGTTTTTTACTGCACCAGTGAACTATTCACTGCCCTGCTGTCAGCCCAAAGAGTAATGCAGATCATAGCGAGAAACCCAAACACACCAAAGAGCTCACTTCCTCTCACTTACCAAGAGCTCACTTCCTCTCACTTCATACCAAGAGCTCACTTCCTCTCACTTCTTACCAAGAGCTCACTTCCTCTCACTTCATACCAATAGCTCACTTCTTACCAAGAGCTCACTTCCTCTCACTTCATACCAAGAGCTCACTTCCTCTCACTTCTTACCAAGAGCTCACTTCCTCTCACTTCTTACCAAGAGCTCACTTCCTCTCACTTCTTACCAAGAGCTCACTTCCTCTCACTTCTTACCAAGAGCTCACTTCATACCAATAGCTCACTTCTTACCAAGAGCTCACTTCCTCTCACTCCATACCAAGAACTCACTTATACAAACCATTTACAAACACATTTAGCATTCACATTTCGCTCTTTCTCATGCTTCATTGATTTTATCACCCAGCCAAGTGCATGACACAACAAGCCATGTTGCTTGTCCTGATATGACGCTGACGGACGGTTAGAGCGGCTGATTCACTTTGACTCCATATTCCTGTCAGTCAGTCTTATAATCTCCAGTATGAATTAAAGATGCCATGTAGTGCATGTCTGAGACTCTCAGAGCGGAGACGCTATCTGAATGCTGAGTGTTAACGTGAACTTTATCTTTCAACTTTATCTTGGAGGAAAGTTCTGACTTGGTATCATTATGATTCATCAAGATTTATTGGTTCTACTAAAACAAACAAACAAACAAAAATTAAATTGTACTCAGGAGGAGACAGAGAATTTTATTAGACAGAACGTGAGTGATCAGTACACTCTAAAAATATCTAAAAATAGGGCACAATGTACTGTATTAAGAATCTGGCACACCAATTTTTTTACAGCTGTATTTTGAATTTTGCACTGTATTGTGTTGTGTTTTATAGTTAATGGAAATGATGAACAGATAATGTCCTGGCAGAAAATTACCAGTACATTTTCCCTAATTGTTTTACAGTATATAATCTACTCTAGATGCCATTTTTTCTCATTTCAATTAATCATTTTCAGTTAACAGGTTAAGGTGACTTTTTGCCCTAGCACTAAGAAAAAAAGAGTGTGTTAAAGTGTATTAACGTGACATCAGGTCAGAAGGACAGAAGAATCACACATAAGACAGTCTGCACAGTTCTTACCTTAAACGAGTCTGTTAAACTAACTCTGCAATGTTAAACTAATTCAAGACCCTATTTTAGGAGCATATATTTTTGCGAATACACCCACGGTTTGTGCATCATATGCATTCCTGTGCACAACCAATCCAACCCACTCCCAGTTAAGTGCTGCATGTAGACATTGCTCTCTTCACGAACATTGATCATAAAAGCACTACCCAGCGCCTAATATGCAGGTAAAATTTAGGCTCTTAATATTCATAAGCTTGCTCTTTTATGTACAGTGACATCATGACTCTAAGACTCATTACACTAGCACTAGTATGTTTGTCAAGAGAGGAGAAGGAGGCTTATCTACCCGTCACAAGAGGCAGCTAACGACATTTATGTGCTTCCAGACTAATTATACTGGAGTACACCAGTGACGAGCAAAAGAGAAATTAAATTAACACTCCAGCATTTATCAGTATGTTAAACAGTTTTCTAATCCTCAAAGAGTGCGTGTGAGTGTTATTACTCGGCTTTAATGAGGGTTGGGCCGCTTGTGCAGCGCTCCGTGTGTGACTTCATCACTCGTGTTCTGAAGATCTGACTGTCACGCTGGAACAAAGCCAAGACAATCGCTCCATCTGGACCCTCACGCATCTGGAGTCATTACTCTCTCTGTTCACCGCGGTTCATTGTCTATATGACTGAAGGACAAGAGCGAGAGAAAGCAGAGAGGAGCAGCAGATGTTGTTCATTTCAGATCCGAAATATAGCGGTAGTGGATCATTGTGTGTCCATGTGTTTTATGGGGCTGTGGTCTATCAGAGCGCAATGAATCGCAATCTTCCCCCGGGGTTTCTGAGCTATTACAGAAGTGATCAGGGCACAGTGGAAATGCTTTCTGTTTGTTTTATGTGAGGTGTGCAAATTTATGCAACCTTGTTACTGACATTTGCAACATACGAGTGTGTTATTTTCTATTTCTAGCAATAAACATTATCTAAACATCAAAATGAAATAGACAAAGTATATGAAATTAAGGAGTAAATGAAATAACTATGCCACAATGCGGAACAGGGTTGTAATTTAGCCTTAGTTGAGGCTAGCTTATAATACAACCAATTGTTGGTTTGTAGTTATTGTAGATGCATCTATCTTTTAGTCCTCACAATGACAAAACTTATGTAAATGCCTAAATGCTTATAAAAGGTAACTGAACACCAATGGTTACCTATTCATGAAAAGTGCCAGGTTTTCTTTCTTCTGCATGTCATCTGTCTATTAATTGTGTTTGTTTAAAGTAAGTGTTGGGGAAGAAGTCATGTAAAAATGTATATCTTTTACAGAGCTTATTTTCTTCGTCTGTGCGTCATGTCCTTCAAGCTCAAGTGCGCTCCCGATCGTCACGCCTGAAAACTGCTTCATTATGAAATTAGCATGTGATTGGGTAGGCGAGAAAGATGCACTTTGATTCCATGCCTTAATCGTTTAGTCACAGCGCTGGGCCGTCAGTGATGGTTTGAGAGGAAAACACTGTGAGTTTTCTGTGACTGATCGTGTGTTTGAAGCGAGAGCTGGAGACACTGAATGACTTCTGCGTTGATTTAACAGCATGTGTCCAATCCATGTTGATTTAAAAAGCCCGTGCTGAATGGCTGGCATGTACGAAGAGTTGATTCTGATTATATTACGTTCATGATATTGGATGATAAAATGGGGCAGAGATTTGTTATTGATGAGGTTATATTGGATCATATTTGTGGGTCAGTGGTGCGGAGATTTGATATTGATGTGGTTAAATCTCATCATATTATAGTTGAGCAGCGCTGAGGTGCTGTTTGCTGGACAGCAGAGTTTGATGCTAGTGTGTGATTGGATGGTGGTGTTAATGATTAGCTGGTCACGGCAGTATTTATGGCAAGAGATTATGCTTTAGATAACAAGAATTGCTGAATAATGTTGTTTGTTGGCCCTTAGAATAAATAAAGAATGATTTACTGTGTTTTATGTTAAAAGTTGCTTCTTTAGGTCTAAGATCTGAAAAACTAAAGCACTAATCTGATCTGAATCACTTGAGATCAGTCAGAGTGTGTATTGTGCTATTTTTCCACACATCAAAGTTCAGAAATAATAACGAGATGCTGCAGTTCTGTTACTGTTAATCGGGAAGACCTGGACTGACCTGGAGTGACCTGGACTGACCTAGAGAACATTTTTGTGCAATTTAAGCTTAAGAAACAGAATTTATGGTACTAGTTGATTTCAGGTTTAATAGTTGGTCAGAAATATAATGTTTTATTAGGACTTTTGCAAGTGATTTTAGAGATACATGTCTTCTCCCATTCAAGTAGATAGGACCTGGTCTAGTGTGGGTCTAACATTAAACATTTGGAGTGTGAACTTTATTTGTGTAGATATGTAAAAACACTAATAAAATATTATTATTAGTGAATGAGGCCCAGTGTTAGCATCCTGAACACTATCCATGGACCATTTGTAAACCATCTAACATGAGCAGACTTAAATCTGATTGGCTGGCTGGTTCAAACTCTTCCTGGAGTTTGGGTGTCAGGCAGCCTCTTTTTGCTCACGTGGGCAATTCTTAGCTGAAATAAGTTGCACTGTGGATCAGACTTCATGCTGATGGTCAAAGAGGTTTAAACTTTCCAGAGAGAGAGTTCAGGCTGCTGGATTTGCTTCTGATCTGTCTTTCCTCAGCCTGACAGTGTTATTAGCACACATACTCCACAATCTTTATCAACATATGAATGTCTGTCCTGCTTTTATGCGTTGTGGACAAGTATTGATCATGAGAACGTCTCTGTAAGCTTCTTTTGTCTGTTTAATTTATATTTGATGACACTTTTGTGAGTGGTGATTAAGCTAATTGCTGTTTGCCGATGCATGCAGGGCTAAAACAGAGGCTGAGAGACAGGCTGTCATGGCTGCCTTTTCTTGAATCATTTCTCTTTCAGAGAGCTTTTAAGCTTTCCAAAGCGCAGTTCCACTGCATTGTTTCAGTAATGGCAGCGAGCGCTGTCAGGGAGAGCTGTGTGGTGAATTTGTCAGGGTCTGACAGACAGAACGGTTTGCAGGTCTCCATCTGACAGAACATTCACCTGCAGAGCAAGCCATCTTAAAGAAATTCAAATCACCACCCTACTGCTTTTCAATGTCCTCTTCCAGGAAAGTGGCTTAAATGTCAATGTTGTTTGTGTTGTTTTGATTTTAGTGATGATACCTAAAACATTCACTAACAGTGACCTCTGAACTTATTTTAAATGGAGTCTCTGGTCACCTTCTGCTGTCTGTGGGTGGTAATAATGCACTATCCATTGCAAAAGGCAGTTAGCATTGACTTTTGTCAATAAGGTGTATTGTATAATAACTGCTGCCTGTTTGTGAATTTGCAAGTTTAATATGAGGACCTACAGCAGCACAAAACAGAATTGGTTTATAAATTGCAGTTTCTAGTATGCAGAGCCTGTGAAAGTCACTTGATATGTGATGTAATGTGTTATGCTGACGTTACACTTCGTTGGTCCTGAGGGAAACATCAAAACTGAAGTTAAAGTTGTGCAGTGAAGAGGAACGGCGGGAAGCTTTCGTGTCATATTCCACGTCTGATCTCCAGCATAAAACAGTTCTGAAACATTACTTAAAGAATCAGACCATCTAAACCTCAATCTCATATGATGAGTCCAGCTGTCACAGAATCTCATATAATCTCACAGAAGATGATGAGCTGTCTCACCCTCAAAAACTAAATGAGATGAGATGAACCACAGACGAGCCTTTGACGACAGCTCCATTCCTGACAGTTCAGATCTGACTCAGGCACCTGTCACGTGCTGCTTTTGTCATGTAAAACTTAATTTACTCATCATTTCTGACTCGTCAGAAATGACACTTCATCTCTTCAGAGTTTTATGTGAACAACAGTGATGTCAGAGGGTTTTTTATTGTCATCTTCACACTGGTAATCTTGAGTATGTTAGATGTTCATGCTGACTAGCTTTAACGTAATTATTCTTCTCATCACACAAACAACATTATCCATATATAATCATGGTCACATTTCAAATTCACATAATGACATCATAATAAAATTATTTTAAGCTGAACTAATTGAACTGCTGGACCGGCTGTTTCTGAGGACATGTTGGATCTTGAATCTGACTGCCAGCAAAAAACTAAACAATAATAATAATGTAGCTGAAACAAACCAAGTCGACTGTGATGTCTAAGCTGAAAAAACAACAACCTGTCTATAGTTAAATCAGTATTTCGGTTTCTGTTGTGACTTTTGGTCTGTATTTGCACACAAACTGTGAATAAATGACCCTGGACATCATTCTGTGGTCACTGATAAGGGTCAACAGCAGACAGTTATTTTCATGTATTTAGTGCATTATCATATAATTTCATTTCTGAAACAGCAGCTTCCCAGAGCCAGCAGCACTGAGCTCATCTGAGTAAATGCAGTGATCTGCTGTCTGTGGTTCCCACTGGCTGGAATTGGAGGGGTCAGCGCTTCCACTGGTGCATTCGCTAAACAGCTACACCACTTTGGCTCTGAATATTGTGGCACAAAAACTTGTGTCAAGTTTTGACGCATTCGCTGGTTATTTTTAAGTGTGTATAATTATTCTGAAATCAGCACTAATACTGTCTGTGAAAAGCTGTTATTTCGTTCATAACAGGAAATGTAGTTTGTGTACATTTTCCAGTGATCCTGGCAGCAGTAATTGATCATATGATGGAGAAGGGTGATGGAATCTGGCAGATATCCAGACGTGCTGTGTTATCCACCATGCTTTTGACATTTTAAAGAGCTGATTCAGGTGTTTGGATCACAGTGGTGGACTGATGCTGTTCAGCCCATTAAAGTGTTGCCAGATCACCGAGTTCTGCTACATCCTTCACATTCTAACACGTCCTCTGGTGAACGGGGTGCTAAAACAACATGCAAATAAACAATCAGTGAGTGCAATTCATTATGAGTGAATTATTAAACACTTTCAGTGTTTAATCTTCAATCAGAATGCAGTCACACAGATTCATAATCCATCTGATTTCTGCCTTTACCAGTTTGTCTCTTCTCTCCCAGTGCATAATTCATTAGTTGGTGTTTTAAAAGTATTTTTTACTTTTTTAAGTCTAAAGAAAGAAATGAAAAGTTTGTAGCTGTAATTTTACCTCAGACACACGTGGCACTTTTTAATGGCAAGAGTTTCATTGGTGTCAGCGAGTGACAGACAGTCAGAGCACTAAACACTAATTAAACAGGACTGGCTATTCTGGTCCTGACTGGAGTTTAATTGCAGAAGTTGTGCGGTGTGAGGCTGGGCTCGGTTCTGTTGAAAAGGGCAAGTGTTTAAACAAAATCAGAACAAAGATATTACAAGGACAGAAAGATAAAGAGATACAGTACAGTATACAGATACAGTGATTCATGTTTTTAATGTTTTTCAAAAAGTGACATAAGAAGAGCTGAAGAGTAAATAAATCATTATTCACTGATAATCCTTCCTTCTGCTCTTCTAGAGAACATGTCCAACCAACCATCATGACATCATCAATCATCTGTTCTCCACACAAAGCTTTTATATGACTGTAAATCAAAGTGTAGCTCCAACCCAAGCCAACACTACTGCCTGTGATACCAGCAGCTTCATGATCGTGTAGGTTTGTATGATTTGGGCTGCGCTGAACTCTGCAGGACATTGTTTGATTTGCTTTGACAGTGTGCAGTGAGGTAATATCACTTTCTTAATAGACAGACACAACAATGGCAATATAAGGATTTCAACAGCTTATTTAAGGATGCTTAAATGATGGACCTAAATTAATAAGATGTCATATCAAAATTGCATGCACTGGTTACAATATAGACATACGTAGATATGTAATGATAGTTTAGCTTCTGTCTAATAGTGCTAAAAGTTCTCAATAAGTTCTCTTAATAAGTATAACTGAGAGGCAAAATGTGGCATGTGTCAGTCAAGCAGCTGTCACTGAGCTGAACAAAACTGCAGATTTGGTATTATCTCATAATGTTCTGGTTAGGTCCACTCTCTGGCTGTTGTCTGTGTGTAAAGCAGAAGTTTGAACACACAAACTCGCTGTTGCCGAGGGCAGTTTGAGCTGAACTCTGAGTGGATGTGGTGATGTAACGCACACACAGCTGCTGTCCGTCTGCTCAGTGGCTGTTACGGGTCAAAACTTCCTCTGCAGCCACAGACTGAAAATGAGTTTCACTCTATTAAACACAGCAGGTACATTTTTTAAAATAATCATAATAAGGTAAAATTGCATTACCATGTAGTGTTATGCTTATCCAGGCTGCTAGGTAATGTCAGTTTATATAGCCGCTCTTAAAAGTTTCTAATGAATAAAGCAGTTTTGGAATTGAGTATAAGGTGTTCATATAAGAGTTTTGAATTGTTTATTTACTGTATTCTTTTTATTTGCGTTACAAATTTCATATATATTTTAATTTACATTTATATGCAGTACCATATGAAAATTGAAAAATACAATTTTCATATAGTACTGCATTGCTTGGCCAATGATAAAGAGTTTGTGAGCTGATTGATTTTAGTGTTTTCAGTTTAGAAATGTTTTACAGAACTCTCATTTGATGTGGGTTTTGTTTCAGAAAGCGCTGTTGCAGGAGAAGAACTGATCCAGGTTTTCTCTTCAGAATGAACATGCAGTCTAGATGAGGCAGGAATAGATTTAGTGTGAAACAGACGGTAGGCAGGTAGGAGCTGTGTCCTGATTCAGAACTACAGGAAAAACACATGATTAAAAACACAACATGATATTTTGAACCCTCTGAACTTAGACATAGACTGCTGTAAATGCTTTTTACCATTTCATTGATTTGACTTGTTACATATTTTATCCAAAAATTAAAATGTAAAATGTTCTTGTTCTTGTGTGGGCACAAAGATATATAGCAAAGATGCAAGCTGCTTAAACAATAAAAGTGAATTTCAGTGAATTTTCATTAAATAACAACTTAAATTTCGTCTGTTCCTGTCATAAACTATCATATAGATTTAGAAGACTGTGAATATACTGGATCACTGAATATCTGGGACCGCTGTTATGATCATTGTACCATGTGGAGATTAACATTGTTAATCTCCACAATTAGCCATTGTTCTCATTCACTATCATTGTTTTAAACAGATAAACTTCATCCAAGTATCTCTTTTGATATTCAGTAAAAGAAAATTATTATTATTATTATTACAGTAGAATAATTTGTACTAAAATGCTGTGTCAGTGAAAAAGAAATATAAATAATAAATTACTTAAATTGAAAGTAGCTATTAATTAAGGGCAGTAAGGAGCCTCCACAGAGCTCAGAGTCTTAAGAGCAGTCAGCTGTTTCTGTTTCACATTTGGTTACTTGGATACAATAAACGTCCATTTTCATCTGCTACATTTATGAAGTAAATGATTGCTGAACTAGCAATTAATTTTATCCTTATATTAAAAGCAAAAGCAGTAATTGGTCATCAAAACGGTAATGTTTGCAGTTTTTCTCATCAGTGAGTGTGAGAGAACAGAAATAATATATCTACTGTACAACTGAAACATCAATTTACATTGACTTACATTGATAGTCAATAAGTGTTGTTTGAAGAATGTGCTTTTGCTTACAGTTCCTGTCCCTTACTCAGCTCAACACTGGCAGCCGATCAAAGGCCACTGAAAGAATTGTGTCATTTCCGGTTTTGGGTGTCTCTGTGTGACAGATGTCTCTGTGTGGTAAGGCTGTGTGGCCGGGTGTCTACAGGAAGTTTATTTATGTATTTAAGGATTGTTTGTAAGAGGTAGCCATCAGCAGTAAATGGATATGAATGTTAAAGTCAAGCATGCAAAACATACCGTATTCTAACAAATTAATTGTAATTCATATAACTAACTATAAATACAGTACTGGCAAAACAGATATCTCATCGTGATGTAATGCTACTTGTATGTTTTATGTTCATCATGTGATAATATCTGAAGGCTTTAAGGCAGCTTCTAAAATGACTTTGAGAGCTGAAAGCTTGAACTGTTAAATGTTTTTGCGATGGGATGTTTTCAGTGTGACTCTGAGCTGATTTGAGAATGATCTGGCAGTTACTAGCTAATTTTCTGTGATAAATCTCTCAGCGTAGCTCTCTTCACACCACTCATGCATTGCTGTGCGTCGACGCCTGACCAGTATGCATGAATATGGATGATCAGATTGATTGGGTTCTGCATGTTTCCTGACCATGCGTGAGACGGTGACGCTCCAGGTGGCCACTGATTTTACAGGCTAAAATTGTCACATATTAATGCAGATCCTTCACAGAGCAGTTAAACGATTACTCGTATGACGTATCTTGTCATTGAAAGTCACTCTAAACCAATTAACTCTGAATATCTGTCAAAGGATTTAAAAAGTACTACATATTCCATTACACTTTATCTTAGTCTCTTCATGCAGGAGGGCAGTTTGGGCTTAATACTGCACACTAGCGAGTCTTCAATCTCAAAGATATCTTGCTCTTTAGACTTAATGCTGTTACAGTCAGAGCCTTTATTATGAATGTGACAGTCACCTTGTCTGCGCGTTGGGTTTTAAATGCATTTCCTCGAGCATGCAATAGCCATTGAATAATGAAGTGAATTGAATCTGAGCTCTTTTCTAATCCCCCCTTGTGGAGAAAGATGGTTCCCTCAGCTCTGGTGTTAAAACCGGCATGGAGAAGAGAGGGGATTTACACCCTGAATGCTTATTGTGGCCCGACAGCAGTGTAAGCTGAATGTGAATAGTGTCTTTCTGGACACAGGCAGAGACACTGAGGCATGTGGCACTGTTTTCCAGCAGGTCAAACACCTGTAATGAATGTGTCTTTCTGTAACCCTGACTTACAGAAACAGTACAACCAAAATGATTTAGTCACCATCATGAACTTTGTATTTGGGGAATACAAAGTTCATAGTGGCCAGGCTGTAGAGACTTATGAAGCTATGCAATAGCTTTGTGTGACAAACATGGCAAAAGTATCAATTGGCAATTCATCAAAAATGTCTACTTTTGTGTTTAACACAAGCATGCAGTTTTGAAACAACATGACTAAGACAGATTTAACATTGATCTGTATCTACAGTATTAAATTCATCATTAATGTCACTGTTTGTGTCTTTTGAGGTTAATTTATGTGGTACAATTCAAAGAACTTTGAATTGTAAGGCTCATTTTGATTTGTCTGAAGGTTTTGGGTTTTTAAAAAAGATAAAGAAAAGTAATCTTTGCTCTCAAGGTTTGGTATTAAATGTGGTGTGCAGTTTAAAACATATATTGAGTTTTTTTCATTCATTGAGTTCTATTGAGTAAGTTACCCTGTATTATGAGCAGACACTGCAGTATCTTCTAAAGCGAACAGTCCTGTTATCAGGCTGTAAGTATCTACAGCTGGTGAAAATGAATGTTTTTAAGAACAATGGTTGCTCTGGTTCCTCCTGCTGTGCAATCTGTAGGTTTTTACATTACTGTAACCCATTGAGAATTCACAGAGATCTGCTGCAGAGATTCCTCCCTGGATGAACCAATCAAGAACGAGATCAAGAACGTGTCATCTTCTCAGGTTCTTTAGCTCTACAGGTCATAGTTATAAAACTCTAGTATGATTATACCATTAATAAAATGGGTCTGAATGATTATCATGACTGCTGGGTGGCAGTCATGAGAGACAGGTCTTTACCAGATTTCTGCAGCTCAACTGGTGGATTATGGTGTTATCAACAGCAAAGCCTCAGATGCAGTGTAGGTTGCATTTAGATAAACTCAAGACAGCTCAGAAGTGTCCGTCAGATGCATATAAATGGAAAAAGACTTCAAAACTTCAAACTGTACAGTAAAAATTTGGTATCAAGGGCACATGCCATTGTGTTTATTGTAGTTTACTGAGGTACAATTCATCACAGAAATCTCATCAAACAGACAGCTTAGACTTCAATCAATGCCCAGAGATGACAAAACAAATAAAACTGTTGTCACCTGACGACAGGAAAGCAAGTGTTTTATGATTATTATATATGTGTGCGCAGGGGCTGTGGAACGCATCAAAACATCCCACCAGAACATCACAAAAATTTCACACATTATAGCAAAGACACATCACACAAACTGTAAACCTTCCCAACAAAAAGCAACATTTGCAAAGATTTAGCAAAAATAAAGCTCACATATTTAGGTGCTTCTTGAATTTTCCATTGTATTTATGCATTTGGCAGAAGCTTTTATCTAAAGCAACTTGCAGTGCATTGAAGATATTGTTTTTATCAGTAGAGTATGTCAGTTCCCTGAATCAAACCCATGACCTCTAATGTAATGATCCACCAACTGAACTACAGGAACACTCAAGTTAGACAATAGTTATTATCTAGATTCTAGATACAATTTATGTGTCAACACACACACACACACACACACACACACACACACACACACACACAAAAACACACACACACACAAATACACACAAACACACACAAACACACACACACACACACACACACACATTGAGAATCAAACCGGTGACCTTTAGGTTATAGGTTAAACTATATAGGTTTATAGGTTCAACTCTCTAATTTATCTGTCTGTGTCTTTCTGTTCTGATGTTAATCTTCTTTATTGCAGGTGCATTTTTTCTGTAGGTCATGATATGAAAACAAAGAGGAATTAGGAACAATCCAGATAATAAGAAACACTGTGTATAGCAACATGAATGTCATTCAGAAGCACAGGCTGATGCTGACAGAACTGAATTCATTGTGTTGTTTCTAATACTGACACAAATCCTATGTTTGGAGGAAACCCAATTCAATCTTATTTAAATTCTATGTATTTAAACAGTGTTTATTTGAATAGAGGAATGCAGGGCTTATGAAGGATTACACGCTGGGTGAGTGAGGGACTCTAGCAATAAGCCTGAAGAAGTGATGATGTTTCGGAGAAATAATAAGCGCTTGATCAGTGTCATTTATACGTTTCTCTCAGTTACAGTTTAAGACTTTTAAATCTTATCATCTACTGAAGGAATAAATCTGTGGATCTATTGTTTTTGTCTAAGTCCATGTGAACCAGAAGTTGCAAAAGAACTCAGGGTTCTGACATAATTAATGGATGGCTTGTATTTTCTATTGGGAATTAACTGGCTATACAAAAATAGGTGTTTTAAAGCTGGCAGCAGACTGATGTCATCAGAGAAGGTCTGTCATTCCAGAGAACCACATTCAAATTATGACTAAAGATTATGAGAACACATGAATTAAACAAGACAGTACAGTAGTATAAAACTGAAGCATATTTTGATTTGACTTTAACCCATCTAATGGTTTTATAATGAATGAGTGAATACATGCTGCTCATGTCCCTGCATCTAGGCTTCTGCAGACTCTGTTTGCTGTGTAAACTGCTGTTGATGTTATTACAGTGGTAATCAGTTCCAGCACAGACAGCTGAGTATGAATCCACACCTTCAGTTTAT
The DNA here is from genome assembly GCA_036877525.1 of Chromobotia macracanthus. Lineage (NCBI taxonomy): Eukaryota > Metazoa > Chordata > Actinopteri > Cypriniformes > Botiidae > Chromobotia > Chromobotia macracanthus. The sequence goes on from JAZGTH010000087.1 coordinate 767,298, forward strand.
GACTGTGTGTTTAAATCCATTCTTCACTTCATACTTCATAGAAATGATAATGAATCTCTTTTCATTTGAACTTCTGTATTTATAGAGTTTGTTTGCGTTTACTCGTCTCACATCTGACAGTGTGTATGTCTGATGTGTAACTTGCACAGTATTCTACATCTGAGTTTATATATTCTGTCTGTTTACAAAATGTTTCCCTGATCTCATTGTCTTGTTATCTTGTGTATGTGTGTCTCCGGCCCTTGTCATTTTTAAACCTCATTTCCGTGTCTGTCCTCCATTTCCTGTGTTTAATTACTCCTCTTCCCTTTGGAATTTACTCAAATAATAGAAGCAGCTTTTAATTTAATCAGATTTCATCTTTACTTGTGAAAACATTTTATTTATATTTTTGGTAATCACAACATGCTCTCGTCTTATCTAAAAGATTTAAGGGACTGACTGTAAAATAATTTATAACATTTGTCTTGCATTTTAGAATTTAATTTTACAGAGAATAAGTTCATTTTATATGTACTGTTTATATTTGATCTTCAGAATAAACCTCATCTACAGTTGTTCAAATGCAAGTGAAAAAATAAAGGAGCTTTATTAAAAGCTGTAACATCAAGCAGTTTAAATGGAACTACAGTCAGACTCTCAGTAATGTAAGAGACATGCATGAACATTTAAAGACATGTACACGCTGTCTACTGAAGAAAACCTCTGTTGCATCTTAAGCTTCTCACAATTTGCTGTGGAAAGTTTTCATTATCATTAAGAAATTAAAAATATGATGAACAAAATGACAGGTTAGAATGCAATTTTAGAGGTGGAGACTGACTCATCATTCATCTTTTGAAATGCAAATATAGTTTTTTGGCCAGTAAGCAATATATAGGGCTGGTAAATTTTCTCAGTTTATCCACCATTGGCAGGTGTGAACAAACGTTGATTTTGGACCCACTTGTAGGTCACTTTCATTATCGGCACACACACACTCTTTTTCTCTTTAAACCTCTGCCACCACCGCATTTCATATCAGTTTCTTTGTTTCAGTAAAATCAGGTCTGTTATCTGGAGTGGGCAGCACATGTGTTGGTTTGTTGACTGTATTTACAGCGTTTACCCTGCACACATGAGCAGCATCATGTTGGTTATACGCACTGTGTGACTGCTGTAACCTCCAATGCACAAAATCTAAGATCCAATGCACAAAATAAACCTACTTATTTACCTTTATCCTTTATTATTTATTTTGTGCAATATATACTTTTATGAAGCATGTAAGATAATAGTCAATTAGTAAACCATTGCAGTGAAGTGACCCACAAACATTAGTTTCCAAGGGCTTCTGTGCAAAACTTTCGATTAATTCTTTATCTGTCATAGGCATCACCAACCGAAGTTTTTAAATTGTTTTAAGACTCAAGTTGCCACCATATAATATTGAAGCACATGTGGAAAACACCGATTCAAACAAACAAACAAAAATGGTAACAGCATTGAGTACAACTGGGGTAGTTATTGTGCGGGGTGATGGAAAGATAAAGGCATAGTCACATGAGCTGAGGCCACGTCTCTGCATCGCTGTGACTAGCTGAAAACCTTCATCTGACAGTGTCCACCTTTTATCATTCGAGCACATCGGCTTGAATGAGAGGAACTGGTGGAAATGGATGAACTAATTAAGAGTCAAGACTAAATGACCTGTAGACTGCAGCATCATTACACCTGCAGTGTTTACACAGCACTGATTGACTTCTGATCTAAATAAAGTAACTATTACTGACAGCTCAACAACAGAGAGCCTGAAATCATCCTTGTTACTGTATTACTATAATAATTTCAAAATACTGTAAATTGTTAATGTAAATGTTTAAAATGTATAAATAATGGTGACTGCTGTTTTCATGCGTGGTGGTGTTTTTTCATGACCTCTTCATATTCAGATTACTGTTTTATTGTAGTCACATTTCAACTCCATTTTAACTGAAAAATATGTAAATATCATATTTAAAAATCATTTCTCTGAGGGGAAAACATCCCTTATTTATAATGCCATTGTAAAACTGAATGAATATTTTAAAGCATTAGAAAAATGACACGGTAATAATATGTACTGCCTTCACTCTGTGGTCTGAGGTTGAGTCTGAAATGCCTTTAGCAGTATGAGTGTTATAAATTGAGGGTATGAATACGACCGCTGAGACACACACAAACACACACAATCATAAATACACACATGCACTCCTGCAGTGTGTCTGTAATGCATTATGATCATTTGCTTCTGACCCCAGGCACTGAAACACATTACAAAAGTCCTGCAAAAAAAAATAATGTAAAAGAAAGCCTCTGAGGTCACACAGTTTAGAGAGAGAGAGAGAGAGAGAGAGAGAGAGAGAGATGCAATGCAAATCTTATGCTGATACTGAGAGGCAAAAAAACAGACAAATGAAATAACTTACATAAATGGCAAAGATCTGTGAGGACCCCCGAAGTTACAAACTTACAGAAACACATAAAACTTGATATGAGTGTATTTCTCTGATATAAATGTATCTGGCACATTGCAAAAGCTTTCTAAACATTAAAAAGACTTCTACATCTAAGATTTTTGTTACATACATTTATATTCGCATTTCCAAGATATGACATGAGCAATTGGGTTGCTCATTTTTGAGTTTTCTTCATCAGTTTCATTCTGGAAGTGCTGATGTCATTTCAACTTCATTCATATGCATTTATTACTAGTGCACCAGAAGGTCAAGCGGAGCAGTACAAACACCTCCAGGAAACATTCAATTGTGTCTGCGTTCAGCCTCACCATACATCACCTGTCTCGCTCGCTCGGGGCATCACCATCGAAAAACCGTCAGTGTAAGAAATGAAGGAGGAAGGAGGTGCTATTTTCCCTCCTTAACACGCGCCTCAATTACGCCCCCCTAACCACCCCAATTAACCATCCCAACAGAAACATCAATACCAGACCGATGTTCCTGCAGCCTCCATCTCTCACCAAACACTTGTGTAACCTCACCAACCACTGCTCTGACAGAGATGAATAATCCTCCACGCTAATCCATCTCTGCTTTTCCTGCTGCCACACAATGGAAGTACATTTAAATTCCAGTGTTTGAGATTGCTGTCAGTATTTACGATTCAATGAACTTGCAGCTTTGATTAAAGACCATGTAAACTGTTACACAAAAAGAAATGTAACAGAAGTCTTTGTTTCAATCAAAGTCACGTTTGATTATCACTATGATTACAGGTGTTATTTATGACTGAGAATCACTTTGGTAATTTGTTGACACACAGTATTTAATTCCCTTTGTGTAAGCTGTTGTATGAACTCGACTATTTGAGAGTGTTATCTATCATTAAATACGGTTGTAAATTCCAAACACTGTGAGCTTGTGGACACAAGCACTGTTTACACGTGTGTTGGTGAGGTTAACGTTTGCTGAACCCAGAATGACTTCACTGGAGTACCTGTGTGTGTGTGTGTGTGTGTGTGTGTTTATTAGGAGAGCTATACAAATGAACTGGACTAAACCCTCTACAATGAACTTATTGCTCTTAGATTGATCAGATCTTTACAGCACTGCTAAAACATCACTAACTGTATGATACATTACAGGACCATTAGAGTGTGTGTGTGTGTTTTGTGTGGCTGTAGATTGAGATGGACTGATATAATAACTGTCCTGTCTGTAAAGTGTTTGATGAAGCAGGATGAGAATAGAGAGACTGAAGTGCTTTTAACATCAGTGCCTGTCTGTCCATTCATTAATTCATTCATTTATTCAATCATTCATTTATTCACCTTTAGTCTCTTTCACTCACTCTCTCACACAGCTACAGTATACATTCAGACAAAATGTGCATATGCATACAAGCGTAATAAGCTGCGTCAGTACTAATTCTCCTCATCACTCACACAGACACACAGGAGAGCGAGTGCTCATCTGATGTTTCCCGCTGTACCGATAAACAGAGGATTGGATGAGAGAGGTCTCCTCTCACCTAAAGGCCAATAAAGATTTCATTACTCTTCCCTGATCTCAGAGCTGCAATTAAAAGCTGACGGCTCATCACAGAAAGTGAGAAAGACAGTGAAAGCCAGAGGAAAACTGTGTGTGCGTGTGTGTTTGTGTACGTGTTTGTAACCTGTTGTGTCATATGGGTATTCTCTCTGTGTCTGTCTGCTGAATAAATCCTCTCTACATGCTCTCACCACCCATGGCAGTAGCACATCATAAAATAATAACATTGAAAGGCTTTGATTTGCGGTGAATGACTGATGCTGCTGCCTGTTGTGAGAGAAAGAACATTTAAGCTTTAGTGCTGCATCCTGCTGTGTGGAAATCACAGGGGCCAAATCCACACAAACATCCCTTTAGATGTATTACACACAAAACACACACACATACATATATAGAATAATACTGGTCTTTAAACAGCGGGAAGTTCAGATTTCATACAGCTGGTGTTTTATTGAAAACGTTGGCTGGCCTTTCTCAGTGTTGTGGGCTATTTAATAAAGATTGAAGGATAGACTACACCTTTCTTTATATTTGCTTATTTTTTTCCCATTTTTTCAAATCTTAATTTATTGGAAATTTTTCTTAACACGCTGAGATTTTCTGAGTAGATGTTTGGTTTCTTGGAATGATTTCTATTTTGTGTGCTTCCAAATTCAAAATCCTTAGAAATGAACACATCAAACAGTTATCAAGTAAAAAGTAATACTTAACATCATTATTTACTCACCATCATGTCATTCCAAACCTGAATGTTATTTTTCCAGTGACATAAAGTAAAGTTTTGACTCTTTGCATGGATTGTTTTCATTCATAGATGTTTCATATTTCAAATAAATCCTAGAACCTGTAAGCTGATGTAATTTTTTATTTAAAGTCAAGAACTGAAGAATGGTAAAGCTGTAAGAAGGCTCCGTACTGTAGCTCAGAATCTTTACTTAACAGTGTACAGTATTTTGAGCACTAGACAACTAGATAAAACGTTAAAAGTTGAAGTTTGAGTTTCTGTATATAAATTCAGGTCAATACCTCAGTCTGACTGTTTTATATTGATATTTTTTCAGCCTTCACTGTAACCATTCTACTAAACAGTACAGTAGTTGGAAAAAGTAGCTGTACTACCACATCTGTCTTGCCTTCACAGTATTTTTAAGACATGTATTTCTCAGTGTTTGTGTAGCCTGTAACGTGGGGCGGACTTCTGCACAAATCCATCGCCATGGTTTGTTTGGAAAGATCTGAGAGGATGGAGATGGAATCGTATTTGATGGGCTGGAATAAATGGGTGTTCCAGCCCGCTGTAAGCTATGCTAGCTTCAGATAAGAAGGCAGGGTTGAGCAGATGAAATGGAGCGAGGTGCTGATGCATATCTGTGAGGATGTGTGAATGGGATCAGACTCGGATCGAGCTGTAATGAGTTCTACAGCACCACGACCCAGCTGAAGCATATTATCACAGATGTAGAGCGCCCTACACCGCTGTTTAACATCACAATGTCACGCGGTGCTTAGAGACAAACTGCCAGTGCTCCACACAGATGCTGTTTGAAGAACACACAATATAAATTTCACTGTAGATATGACAAATTTTAGTATAGGCTTGTCAGATTTCCCGAGTGTTATTAATGGGATAAAAGCCATTTCAGAGCCAGGACAGATCTGCATGTATGATAAGACTCTCTCTCTTTCTCTCTGTCTTTAAATCTGTTTTAACCAAAGCTTGAGCTGTGGTTCTGTTTAACTGGTTCAGCTACACTGATTTTATTTTAAGCCACAATATGTCATTGCTTCTTTCTCTTTCTGAATCCTGTATGTGTTATATGTAAGTATATACTGTGACAACAACCAGCCGGATTGTACATTATCCCGCTTATTACACAGCTACTTGCCACAAGTAAACAACTGGGTACAGAATATAGATATTAAAATGTTTGATTAGCTCATTTGTGGCAAATTCATACCCAAAGTGAGAAAGAAACAGTGGAGTAGTACTGGTCAAGATTCACAGTACTCTGATGATTGTTATCAGTTTTAGCAATCATTATCAATAATGCTATTATATATAATCATTATCAATAACTGACCAATCACATCCAGTATTAGAGAGAGGTGTGTAATAAAAGCTATAGGATCTCAGCAGATGTTCCAATCTGATATAACTATATATGTGACAGTAAACAGGGAAACAGCAGTAATGTCCCATTTACCTTTCAAAAGGAGCTTTAGCTGACATGTTTAGTGGTATTTTCATCATTATATCTGGCTGTAAAGCTCCTGTAGGAAGTGTGGAGCTTTCTGAAGCCAGCAGCAGCAGAGGATAGTGATGAAGTAGACAGCAGCGGGTTTTATGTGGGAGAGAGTTTGGCGTCCGCTCACCCTGACAGCTGCTCAATTAGATGTTTCAGATAACACACCCTTAAACAGAAAAAGCTGTTTCAGCACGTCGGACCACTTGTAAGCTGTCTGAATAGATCATGTCGGCTACATGGTGACACGGTCTGACCAGAATGAAGGAATTAGCTAAAGCTGTCAGAGTTCCACACCAACCAAGCTAACTCATAATTCGTCATGCTTAAGAGATCACCTGATTTCTGTCACAGAGTAACTGGATGATGTCACAAGAAGTGATTCTCAGCTAGTTCTGAATGTTGAAGTTTTATTTTATTTTTCTTTATTTTTCTGAGCTTAACAATGGATCGTCTATAATCACCCTTACAGTAAAATACATTTTTAGGACTATAAAAGTCCACACTAAATACAATTTTTTGGCCAATCTTGTACACACTTTGTGTCAACCATTTTCCAGTGTCTCTTTGACATTTAGAATTAACCAGTCTGCTTTTGATGAACTATTCGGCTTTATTTAAATGACCTCTGTTGTGATTGACTGACCTCTTCACATATGATATGAGATAAGGGGTATTCTTCCAAATAAACTTCAGAAACCAAATATTAGAAACCAGCTACTGAATTTGTTTTTACAATGATCCTTAATCATCCTGGTCATTTGAGTCTCATCTTAATTGTTTGAGTGTTTCAGTGCAACTTGTATCCCAGAGTAAAGCACTGTATCTCAATACACATATAAACATTCACATTCTGAGTCTTATAGGCACAGCAGCAATAATATTAGAAATTGACCACAGGGGAAATATACAATTATAAATGAAAAAATGTATGACTGACTTTTGTATTTCTTTCCTGTTTTTTCTCCTGAAAAGCTCATCTATTTTAAGTGAGGTGGGCAATTTTGGAGAAGCTTGCAATTCCATCTCCCACCCTCCTACATACATAGTTTGACAGGCAAGTAAGACATCCTATCTTTGCATTAGGACTAAATGCAATTATTGGACAAACATTTTATCGTCCTGCGCCTTCCACAGAAGATATGTATTAATATAAATATATTTAGACCACTTTATATAGTGATTGCTGTAGGATGTGACGAGCCTTAACCAGCATAACAAAAAAATGTTTTTGGAAAAAACTGCCTACCGTGCATTTAAGTTTTAAATTAGAGCAGACGTCTCTTTGTGTTGTCCAATGATGGAAATGTTTTATTTCTTTGGTGATTTTATTATCATTCAGTTTATTAAGGACAGAACATGGTCTTGAATATAAAAGCAATCATCTGGCCCTGCTTTATCACTACAAACATCACACAGGAATAATAAATCACATGGTACAGTATAAGATGGTGTCACTGAGGGAAATGTAGCTAATGATATGTTCCTCAGAAGGCTCGTTCCTCGCCCCAGAGATCAAACCTTTTTTCCAAGTGGCATTAAACAGTGAAACAGGAGAACACAGTTGCAAGGGTAATCAATGTGTTTTTCTCTCAGTGGGGTTTAACTCGCTGCCAGCATAAATATTCACAGGTACGCTTGGACATTAAGTATTAATAAGTGTATACAGACACAGAGAGGCAGAGATGTAAAGAGACCTTGTGTTGAACTCAGCTGTACGGTGAGTTCAGTGGGTAATGACAGCCTGTTTTTGGCCGAGTTGTGATCTCTCTGGACTCTTTGGAGTCTTTTCTGTGTTTTGCGAAGTAAACTCATATGATATTACTGCTCCCTGAGGTGAAATTTAGAAGCTTATTTTCCCTTCTAGACTAGCCCATCTAGAGGGGGTAAAAGTTTGGCTATTCATACGTTTGCTTTATATAAATTTGTTAACTTTCCAGCATAAAGGCTAATAATGCTTTTCATAAACCATAAATAGAACTAAAATATGTTTCAATGCCACAAACATTCATGTCACTTAAATTTCAAGACTACAGTACAGTACAGTACAGTACAGCAGGCTGTCAGGTGGAGTATGAGAACATTGTCATGAACATGTCTGATTTATGCTTTTGTAACTGCTGGTATGAGCTGTGTAGTGTCCTGATTTCAAGATGCACACTAGCGTCTGCTGCTTTGATCTCTTTGTTTTCGCACCTGACTCCCATACTGGCTTGGATTCTGGTTCGAATCCTGCTTGGAGCGGGTTGAGTAGTATCGGTTACACTGTACTCACTTCCAAAATGTTACGTTTTTAGTCTATTCTGACTGTCCTAACCAGGCATGACACGATAAAGCAGCAGTTCAGTCCCCACCCACCATGAATCATTTTAGTTCAAAATCCTGGTCCATTTTTAGTCACATGTTTCATGAGGATGTTTTTATCAAGTCAGAATCTTGTAATTATGCTGAATCCACATGACATAAATGCAGCTTCTAACAGACACTATATTGCCCATAAAGGTGAAAGCTTCAAAGCGTATCAATATTAAATGTATAAATACACACTGCTATTTTTAGTTTTCCTAATTTTGGTATATATGTGATGTAACTTCATCTGCTACACAACATTTACATCATCATCTGAATCATTCACTTCTGTTCACCTTCTCCCTACCTAGTGCATTAAATACATAGTGAATGATTTTGGACACAGCAGCAGATAAAGCTAACAGTAGAGCAGATAGACTTAACAGTAAATAGCTGAATAATCTGTTGTTTTCTCTCTCTGGTAACTGATACCACAGCTGTCCAGCCTTTTCTCAGGTAATTGAATAACTGGTGTCCACCTGCCAGCCAGGAGCAGAAAATGTCGACGTAAATACAATGTCACGATTTGCTTTTTTCAGCTTAAAGGAATGCGGCAGCCAGCGAGTCACTTTTCCATCTAATTACTGCAGTCACTGACAGCATGCTGGACTAGTCATTTGATTTATATTGAGTTACACAAGGAATGGATTAACAGCTAATAAAAAATGCATAGGGCCGCCTTTGCAGTCAGCGCATTTGTCACAGGCCTTTACATTCCTTCATTTGCCCTTTATGCAGCGCTTTGAGCACAGAATGAGAAATAGAGCCGTGATTTCATTCACAGCTGGTCCCAACCTCCTCCCATGATGCTTTGGGCTGGAAAAACAAATACGTTACAGGCCTGTAACCATTTAATGAATGTTGTATGTTATAGTTATAAATTGTTGCCAGTGCTGTGTGTTATTGAGTTAAATGTCCACCTTCCACATTATATTATTTTTTAAATTTATAATTTTTGCTTTTCCTATATTGTTTTTCATATTTTTATTTTTATATAGAGTAGGGTACAGTCATTGAAAAAGAATTGTTAAAATTCTAACTAAAATTGTAAAAGGCCGGAGTATTCTACGCTTTCAAAAGCAGAAAACAGGTTTTCTGTGGTGTAGAAGTTCTTTGATTTATGAGTTATGCATGTTATTGTTTAGCATTCATCTCGGGGCAGTTTTTCTGTATGCAAGTTGTAGTGTGGGAGATGTCACAGCAGAGGAACGCATGCTGAATGCATGGCTGCAGCTGATCAAGCCATGCATGCAGAATACAGGTGCATTTTTTTAACATTTGCACTTTTTCGTGGAGTTTTAAGTTGAAACTTGAAAAGTTGAGACTTCAACTTAACACAGAACACATATATACTTATAATATTTTAGTTTATAATCATGAACACAAAGCTTGACTGCATGTGTCAAGCTCAGCTGTTTAGTTATTGTAAGGAAAAATAATCAGACCGATTTTCTTTATATATGGAAAATGTCAACTTGTGTAGCCCCATTGATCTTGTGGACAGTGCCTGCAAAACGTTTTCATCCTACTTTCATGGATTTATTTTCTTTTTCTGAAATATTTTTACAGGAATGTAAAAATAAATAATGTAATAAATCGCTGGTATTGATGAGGTAATTTGTGCTTTAGGACTATTATAAATGTTGACACATTTTGAGAAATGGGAGTGTTAGTGGTAGAACACAGCTACAGAGAGACTTGATTTCCACACACCAGCAGTTTGGAGTGTTTTGGCAGGTGGATTTCAATGTATCTGTGTGGAAGAAAATAAAATATTTAAATGAGTTAGATATGTATATATGCATGTGTATGTATATGTAAGCAGAGATGTGTAGATGTGTGTGTTGAACATGAGGCTATCAATAACAGTGCAGTGGCTGAATGGTAAACACTGAGCATAGATTTTGTGTTTGGCCCTGAAACTGGTGACCTCCGACTGGCAGCCTGCAGGCCAAATCTGGCCTGTCAGTCATTTTTATGCAGCCCTCAATTGATCTGGATGAAATCGCTGCATTACCTGATGCCCCAGAGCGCTCGCTGCCCAAAACTCTGCCTGCAGTCTGCATCCACACCAGAGCATGCGCTTATGTGTCATAGTTCAGGAAGCCTATTCCAACATTACTGCATCTTATCCAGTCAAATGTATTTATACAAATGACTTAGCTATGAACAAATCTTCAGGCATAAACAGAGCCTCAGCCGTTCATACAGTGACACCAATGATGACCAGCCCAGCATGAGGTTCAGTTTATGTTTACTGGAGTTTAGGAAAGCTGGTTTCCTAAACACATAGCTTTGTTTTTTTCTGGGAGTGTTGCTGGTTGACCAAGAACTAACTACTTTAAAACCCTTAAAAACTGTTTACAAGCCTTATAGTACTGCAGCAGGCCAACATCCCATGCTGGGGACCAGAAACCAAAGGTAAAGGTGACCAGAGCTGAGAATCACTGAGCTATTTATTTATTTGTCCCGTATTTAACAAGAAAATCACAATGCCTTCTTCCAGGGAGACAGAATGCTGTTTTATTAATGAATACAAAAAAGGTAGAAAATATATTAGACATATTTAGAAATAAAACTGGAAACTTTTTAAACTTTTTTTAAGAAAGTGCAGTAAATTTTATGAATGACTTCACTAAGTTCCTCTGGTTGAGAATTGTACAGTAACATCACATAAATGCATTTCTCATTCGGATGGGCAGTAAAACCAAAAGGAGAGGAACATATTTATCTGTATATTGTCTGGATGGCTGATGCAGGATAATAGATAGATAATAGATAACAGATAAAAGAAGAGAGAGAGCAGCAGTAATTATGAGATAATTAAACAGAGGAGAGTGAGCTGTAGTCAGATTAACATATAATACATATAATATCCTCCATCATCACTTTCCTCTTTATTTCCTCCTGACAGTATGTTTGTATCTGTCTCTCAGGGGAATTTATAGGTTTAATAAACGTTTTAATAAATAGGTTATTATTAATAATGAATATTATAAACTGACTGAAACCTGACTGGATGAGCAGCTCTGTAATAAATGACACTGAAAATAAGTCAATAAACAGTGTCAATGTGAAGCGGTTTGTTTGATGAATTGCACTGTAATCGTTTTAAAGAGCCTGTTTTAATGTTTTGTTGTATTTTGTGTTTGTGTGTTCACAGGTTCGATTATCAGGAGCTTTTGCACAACTCCAGTTTTTGCCTTGTTCCTCGGGGCAGGCGACTCGGGTCCTTCCGCTTTCTAGAGGCTCTGCAGGTTGGTGGCTCTGTACTTTGCCTGTCTAAAAATCTTTGGCTTGATGATTGCCTTGACTGTTTTCAGGGCTGGGCAGTTTGGAGGCCTGAGGTTACACTACACTGACATAAAAGTTATTGGTATCGACATTCTGTCATATTTTCACAAACACCCAGAGATTCTCATATTGAAGAGCAGAGGTGAAGAGAACTATTAATAACCCCTCTCTCTCTCTCTCTCTCTCTCTCTCTCTCTCTCTCTCTCTCTCTCTCTCTCTCTCTCTCTCTCTCTCTCTCTCTCTCTCTGTCTCTCTCTCTCTCTCTCTCTCTCTCTCTCTGTCTCTCTCTCTCTCTCTCTCTCTCTCTCGGTCTGTCTCTCTGTATGTGATTATTCATGTGTTTGCTTTATCCCCCTACATATTACGTAAATATTTCTTCATTGAAAACTGTATTTTGCATTGGCAGTTAGTACAATTGTCTCTTAGTAAAATTGCACCGGTCACACATATTTTCGATTTGTTGGCTAAAGCCGGAGACACACTTACCAACCAGCTGAAACACTGTAAGACTGCTCAAGACATTTCAACACGGTTTGACAGGCAGAGGGGAGCACAAACCTAAACTGAGTCCACCACACAACAAAAGATGGAACATTCTGACAAATCATCAAATCTGTCATTGATGTAGATGAGCAAGCATAACATTAGCCTGTTTTGTCAGTTATACATTCTTTTACATATGATAAAATTAATGTACATAAAAATATGCACATAATAATGCTATTAATCCAATAATTTAACCATATTTTATTTGAAGTTTACATTTACATTTATGCATTTTTATCCAAAGCAACTTACAGTACATTCAAGTTATACATTTTGTCAGTAAATGTGGAACTGAACCTTTGAAATTAAACCCACAACCTTTTGTGCTGCTAACGCAATGCTCTGCCAACTGAACTGCAGGTTTAAGGGTGTTATTATTATTAAGAAATTATTCTAATTAAATGATCTGTTAAAAATTAAGGTAAAAGTATTTGGACACTTTCTGGTTGTCCAGTTAGTGAAACTCGTCCATATTACACCTGTGTGAACTTCAGAAGAACTTTTCAGAAGTTTTTGCAAAAACACTATTACATAAGAACTATTCCACTAGTTCTGAGAAAATGTCTAGCATTGTCTTTTTGCAGGTGCCACTTACTTTGATTTTATTTGATCAAAGCAAGAAATTTCACACACGTTTAAGTGTCCAAATGCTGCACAAAAAACAGATACAAAATACTGTCAGTATGATTGTATGGAGACAATCTCAGTGCTATAAAACTCTATATTGTACTGAATGATTATCAGATACTCTGAGGTCCAGCATGGCAGGATTATCTTTGCTTTTTAGCAGTATTTTGTATATTTGATTAGCATGATAAAAATGTACTTAAACTAAAACTGTGTGCTAGTCATTGCAGCAAAATAGATGATTAATATGTTTATTAGTCTGAAAACATTTGGTAATTTGATAATTACACCACAAATGTTACATTCTTAATAAGAAAATACTGTGTAACATGAAACAGCAAAAGAAATGTTTCGTTTGCTGTCAGTCGTGACAGATGTGTCTCAGTCTTTAGCCTGTCAGATACGGGAGGTAAATACCGGGTGTCTGAATGTCCTCAGTATTTCTCTCGTCTTCTCTGATGGGAGCACTTTGAAAAAGAAACATCAAAAGGCTTTTAGACGCTGCTGGATGTGGGACTGTGGGACTGTCCTGCTGTTGTCAAGCATTTCCATTTAGAGAAAAACATGAAGAGAGAGAAACGTGTGTGTGTGTGTGTGTGTGAGAGAGAGAGAGAGAGAGAGAGAGAGAGAGAGAGAGAGAGAGACACACAGAGAGAGACACAGAGAGAGAGAGAGAGAGAGAGACAAAGAGAGAGACAGAGAGAGAGAGAGAGAGGTCATGTGGGATTACTGAAGCTACGGTCTCTGCCTGACTCCTGATATCTCCTGCACAAACCTTCTTAAGTCTTTCATATGACTGCCACCTTTGAAGGCTGGACAGGCAGCTGCAGTCTAGAATTTAAACACAGTCTGTCCAAACCTACAGCTGAGGACAATCTCAGAAGTGTGAGAGCCATCTGAAACTGATAAATATAAACCTACAAATGTTGGTATTAATACAATACCTGATTATTATTTAAACTGTCTTTTTCTCATTCTTCTATAGAGATTTAAAGGAAATCCTTCTTATAAGAGTTCAAAGATGTGAATCAGACCAGTTGGTTCTGAAATTATGTAACAAACTTTAATATAAAGCAAAATATTATTTGTCTCAAAAAGACATGCATATAAGAAATCTCACTTGATCATTACAGTTAATGGCAAATAATCTTGGAAGTCTGTATTAACATTGATATATTAAAGCAAATACACTTGTTAAATGAAGCATGTACATGTATATACTCACTCTCGTGCAGTACCATGGGTAAAAGTGAAAGTGACATATTGTCAGATTTGGTAACCCATACCCAACATGTGACTTCTGGATTTAACCATCACTGGTGAGGAGTGAACACACACTGCAAGTCGTGAACACACACAGGGTCATACTCCTTTCTATTAAATAAAATAATTGAAGGTAATGGGGACCGCTGGCTTTATATTTCATTAATTAATAACACCTGAGCTTAGAGCAGCTCTGTCTTTAAAGAATTAAAGCTAATTGTTAATAATTTTCTTATTAAGAGAATGAATAGCACTTCCAGAACCCAACTGTTGTGCTTTATTGCAGATTTACTATAGACTGACAGGCTACTATAGGATAAATATTAATATTTAATTATAGGATTTAAAGTTTTTTATTTTAAAGAGCTTTAACGATTCTTAAACAGTCTTAAAGATTTTAAATAGTAAGTTGAAATGACTTGCACAGACAATTTGAATATACTTTAAAAAATGAGGGCTGCAAAAAATAGGACAATATGTCATGACACACACAGCACATGCATATGAAAGGTGCTATCAGAGGACACAATTTATTCTTAGTGATTTCTCCCAGAATGCTGCCAAAACGTAACACACATCCTGTAATATTCAAGATAACTGCAAACTGTGTTTCCCTGAGCACAATCAAACGTGTGCTTTTGCTCCAGAGGTATAATATAGCACGGTTGATGCTAGTGGTAAATGTTAACTAAAAGTGGATGTTTCAAAGTGTTTTGTACTAATTTTGCACTAACAATTTTTTACTAAACCTTGTTTTATTCATTAACAGTCAAGTTGAGTTTGATGCAGGAACCTTGAATCAGACTTTTCAATGTTCAATTGCTGAGCGTGATGAGTCTTTTCCTTCAAAAAG
>JAZGTH010000087.1:787500-867500 GCA_036877525.1 Chromobotia macracanthus
TGCCCTCTTCCCCTTTTACTACTCGCCACTCGGTGAGTTTGTGTGTGTGACTGCAGCACCTGCAGCTCCACACAGTAAAACTTTATTGCAGTGAAAATTAAATCATAACTCAAAGAGATGTTGCAGTGAGATGTGTGTGTGTGTGTGTGTAGTGGTGGATTATCAACATACATGTCCAGCATGTCTGGTCTGTGTGTGTTTGCATGTACAGTAGGGTTTATAACTGGTTTGTTCCTGGTTTGTGGCTTTACATGTCAGCAGTAAATCTGTATTGTGATAGATTGCTCTGTACTCTGCTGTCACAGGCACTGTTAGTCTCACTTTCCATAATTTTGATGACAGGACAGTTTAGACTCGCTGTCTGAGGTCATAACTTGACTTCACTGGTGTGCTGTGATATACTATGTGATCCACTCAGCCTGAGCAACACTATAAATCTGTGATACGTGCTGTTTAGAATGAGATATTATCCAGCTTGACCAACAGATTGTGCTGATGGTTTTCTGTGTCCTGCTAGGAACAGTCATCAAAATGTTTCTGAGGCGTTGCAAGATTCATTCTGCACATAAAAAAACAAAAAACTGGCAAAAATTATTTCTTGCTTTGAAGTAAGAAGAAACACAAAGATTGTTTTAAGTTAATAACTCACACATCAGAAGGGTTATGGGTTCATGAAAGGGTTTTAGTCATAATTATTGTGCTAACCATGAGATTATTTTTATATTGTTTTTGTATAATTCATCAAAGCAGAGAATGAAGAATTAAGAAGTGAAATATATCACGTTCAGTCTTTTCATCATTTTCGCCTTTTTAATTCAGCTGTGATCTTGTTAGTGATGTCCACAGAGTTTCACGTGCTGTATCTGCTGCTTGTGAACAGGAGAAAAATATAAGTGTATGTTTTCATTTGCCTGTTCATAGTCCTGCGTCTGTCTGTGAATCATGATGTTCTGAAAGAGAGTTCAGGAGGAGTCTGATCATCCCCACCTGTCAATCATCTCACAAGCATATAAAGCATCCACCTACAGTAACACTGGTGATGGTGTCTCTCCTCCACACAAACTGCGCCTCTATTATAACTGACTGGGTTTTTATCCAGTTCTGTAGTCCAGTGGGTGGGCTTCACCCAGGGTCAAGCCCCTCCTTCAAAGACAACAAGCCACACTCATTTACCGTTATTTTTGTTAAGTGTGTTTGTGCATGTTGCTCATTTGTGTGTAGTGCAGGTGTATGTTTGTTCACATTTCAGTTTCTGTGTGTGTGTCTATGGTTTTAGCTTTGTGAGAGATTTTACTGCTCCTCACTATATGAAAATGCTCATAAATCAGCCAAATCAGCTTTATCTTAAAATCTAATTCTTGTTAATGTTGTTTATGTGGTTGGTTTAGGGGATCGTTTTTAAATGGCATGTTCTTAGATTGTTGTGTTGTATGGGTTTTATGAGGTAAACAGGGCAATTCTGCTGAAATGTAATTACTGTCACTGCTGGTGTTGTTATGAACTCTTCTTTTCTGTTTATAACCATAAAATTAGAAAAGTTTTAGAGCTTTGATCGTTTCATTTTACTGGTTTCCTCTGCTCTGTTGGCTGTTCTTGGTAGTTACTTTTATTGTGATATAATAGAGTCTTACCGGAGATGTCAGGTGACCGTAGTTGCAGTCACAAATGTAGATAAATGAAACGATTTTCTGTGGAGGATCAGAAGAAAACAGTTGCTCTCTTTAAACATAAAGCAATGTGATAAGCCCAGAGAGTCACATCAGTGGCTGTGTTACATTCAGTTCTGTGTGTGCAACACATTTTTTAATGTGGTTCACTGAAGTAAAATAAGTCTGTCATGCATGTGTGTGATTAAAACAGGCAAGAGTCCGTCTCAGGATTTTACAGCTGTCATTCAAGCGCTCACACCTCTACAGTCTCAACAGCAGCCCATCTTTAAACTCATCCATGCCGTCGCCAAGTCCAAGTTCTGCTCGCAGGTAAAAACATGGAGTCTGCATTGAGATCAACAATGAGAAAAACAACATCTCTTCTGTTAGCTGATCTTACTGCTGGGTGCCATTATGTTACTGGTGTCCTGCACGACTGACCAAAGACATGTCTATTAACTGCAGCATTGCTTAATGCAAAACACATCATATATAATGTTTATATTAGGCACTTAGAATGCCATTGATTTGTGATGCAGTTTTGATCATTTTGTATGTAGGTGGAGATAAAACATTTAAAGCAATGAAATAGTTTGTAGTAACATTAACTTCAGCCACTACATCATAGTAACACCCTTTGACCGCCCACAGTCTGTCAGTCAGGCAGTTTCGGTCTGTCTGAGTGGGCAGTTCTTGGCTGCAGGGTGGACAGGAAAGGTGTGTGTTTATCAGCTTATCTGCTTTTAATGTGCTTTCAGATCTTAGTGCTGTGGAACTGTGAGAAACCTCCACCTCCCAGAAACAAGTGGCCCTCCATCTCAACAGCCTTCACCATTACTGAAGGCAAGAGAAAGGTGAGATACAGAGGAGAAGAGAATGAGACAGATAATGGCAAACACACTCTCATGATCATTTACTCATTGGGCCTGGAGAAATAAATGTTTTGTGCAGAGCCATTTGAATTTTAACAATGAACACTAAACACAAACGTAAACAGTGAGGGGTTAGTCTACTCAGAGTTGGCTAATCTTAACCCTGACAAGTGAATAATTCAGAATATTTACATCAGTGCGTTTGGCAGATCCAGATTTGGCAGATGTATAAGGTCCTGTGCATTTGATCAGTTTATGGGTTCATTGGGAAACAAACCCCTGACCTTGGTGTTGCTAGTAACATGCTGTTCCAGTTAAACTACAGGAACAGCTGGAACCCATATCTGTTCCATATATATTTCATCAGTATAGCTTGGAAAACACACCAAGAAAATTTACTGTGGCTAAAAACGCATAACAAGACAGATGTCACCATTTAATGTCTCTAAAATTAAGAGTGTGTGTGTGTGTCTGTGTGTGATCTGCACAGCTGTGTGTGGGTGTTGATGTGAATATTCTGAATGTGTATCTTATCATTAGCACATTTCAGATATTGTGTGCTCAGCGTCTCTCTCTCTCTCTCTAACCTGGGCAGCTGGTGTTGATGTCACTTCTCTGTAAACTCACTACCAAACTCATCCAATTCTTTTATGAAATATGAAAATGTAATGAAATGTTCAGGCTTGGGGTTTTAAATGAGGGAAAATCAGCAAAAAATCAGAGCGATTAACATTAGCTACACGGCACTGAAAGATAATTAAATTAGATTAACACATTTTAATGCAATTAAAATAAATTAACTCATTTATACAGATATAAGATATAACTTAAATATACAGAGTGAATAAATAAATTTCTAAGTGGGCAGTTTTTGGCAGAATAAGCTGCAAACTAGACCAGACCATATGGAACTGCTTAAAAGTCCAGCTGCATGACACTGAACTGTGTCTATATCAGAAAAGATGAGTGACTAGGAATAAGGGGTTGACTCGATCATTTTAAATTGTCTTTCTGTTGGGGAATATAAATGCAGACACTTCAGTGACCTCAAGCAAATAATTGATCATTTCAATTATTCATTATGAAACTGACATTTCAATTATCATCATCATGACAGGCAGATCTGAGCATCATTTATCAACATGCTCAACAACAGCTCTTCACGTTAACATGAGTGGGTTTTACTCCATATCATTTACCAGAGAAGGATTTGCTTCTGGAAGCTGCGTGAGGAAGATTGAAGCTCAGATTTCTTAATGGAAAAGTGAAACATGTCGTTTAACAGCCTGTTTTGTGTTATGTATGAACCACAATCAGATTAGCCTCTATAATCCAGTTCAGTCTCT
Organism: Chromobotia macracanthus; assembly: GCA_036877525.1. Lineage (NCBI taxonomy): Eukaryota > Metazoa > Chordata > Actinopteri > Cypriniformes > Botiidae > Chromobotia > Chromobotia macracanthus. The sequence goes on from JAZGTH010000087.1 coordinate 791,368, forward strand.
GCTGGTGTAATGTGATAAATCACATACCACAGATTTAAACCTTCTAGATCAGAAACGCACACACACAACAGAGATGCAAATAAGCAGCTACTTTGAAGGGAGTGAGAATCTGTGTGTCAAACAAGTGTGAAATAGATCATCTAAATGTTAATGGAAAGCCATTTGTCATAATTAAATCATATCGTGACTAATAAGCTATCCAAATCATCCAAATCAATCAAACACCACATCCAAATCATAACATGCTTTGCTTTAAGTCCTGATCAAGATACATTTGAGTTGTTTAATACAGAGATAGAAGCTTCATGGAGAAACATGTACTTAGCCTTCATGTGGAGTGAAATCTCTAGAGGTCACAAGGGGACCCTGTCTGTCATGAGACAATCTCAGTGTCTACCTCAGAGTACAAGATTGTGGTTATGCTGAACCTGAACCTGGTACTTATATATGGTTCCATAAAGAACCTTTGACATTCTTTGAATCTTTAATCACTGTCTTGGAAACTGCCCCCATATGCTTTATCTGGTTTATCATTTCTATTTACAGCAAGATATATTTCAAACGCACACTTTGTCTTGCACACAGATTATCCTGCTGGTCTGAATTAAACTTTATAATTATCAGAAAATGTGACAATATGATAGTCTTGAATAATTCACATGTCTTGTGTGCATTTAAAGATCTTCTCTAATAACATAAACTCAATAAATTAAATGTGTCCCTGTTTTGCATCTACTGTATCACACTGACGGGTTTCATCTTGTTACAGGAATGAATGTGTTCATGGACCAGGAACACTTGTGGAGTTTTTTGTTTTTTTGGTTAAAAATAAAACCTGGATCTTTACACATGAGCAGTTGTAAATTATTCAGAGGTTTTAATGAAGAGTCAATAGTATAATTAGGTTTGCACCCCCGGTGGACCCCGTTTACTGTAATGGATTCACACAGCATCATTCTAATGGTGCGGTGATTGATTGTAGAAAGCAGTGATTCTCAAGCTACTGCTAAATAATATCTGAGATGTCTTGTGTGTGTGTGTTAACGTCACATTACAGGGCAGTTGAAATCACACTGAGTTAACAGAGCTGAAGTCCAGATCAAACCCCTCAGGACCTGACCCTGAGCCCCAGATCCAACACTGTACTGATACTTTACTGATCTGAAACCAGGAAATTAATTGATTACAACATTCATTTGAGATATTCAGCAGTCCTTTGCTTTATTTGTATATTTATTCTTTGCATATATGTGTATATTTAAATACACAAATATTTAAATACAGAAATACACTTTTAATGTCAGTAAAGATTACAATGAATATAATGTGATGGCTTATGTAACATTTTACTTATATATTAAAACATTATGTACTTATGTTTATTATGAACTTAAGTTTACTTATGCTTGTATAGTAATGTGCATATCACTTGTCAGGATAAACGACTGAAAGCATGTGTTAAAATATTTGTTCATTTATTTTATCTATGTACCCCAGTTGTAGTTTTATTTTATTTTTATGAGCTTTTCATCTTATTTTCTTAATGGCATTTAGGGGCCCCTATTAGTCATGGGGCCCTGTGCTCTGTGTGCACACCCTGCATTTGTGCTTCAGGCAGTAAGACAGTATTAAAGAAGATCAATGGCCACTAATGATTAATGATAATCATTGATAAAGTTTCATTTCAGCCATTTCCTTTTTTAATTACATTTCTTCAACCTTTTTCTACCACAAACACCTCTCAATATGCAAATGACCTGTCAAAGGGAGACATAGCCAAGAAAGACAAGCCAATAAAATATAATACATGGAAAACTGCATGCTGGCTTTCCTACCTAAACCTCAAGTCAAGTTTTCTTATTAAACATAAAAATGTAAAACTGTTGCAGGTTACTGTGTAAATGAAGTACTGTTAACCAGAATCTGTATTAAGAATGTGTGAATGGCTCATGTCACTTCCTGTTCCCCTCAGACGATGAGTGGCCGCTTTTTCCCTCATCATGCTATCAAAACTGACGCAGTTCTCAGCCTGGACGAGGACTCGGTTCTGTCCACCAATGAGGTGAGAGATCACACATTGTTTGCTAATTTGGAGGGTGATTTACATTGAGCTTGTTGCAGTGCATTGTGTGTTCAATACTGCCGTAGTATTTGACCCAAAGAAGGAATCACAGAAAGCAGCATAATCATGATGCCCTGCTTTTACATGAGGGACACTATGTAGGTACCTCAATAGAGTTTCGAACAAAGCCTTTCTCTCCAGTTTAATCATGTGCTGCTGAAAGAATCTGATGGGGTGTTAAATTAAAACTTTTAAGGTCAGTTGAAACGTTAGATTGCAGTTCAGCATTCTCTCTGTCTCTCACACACTCTCTCACATTACACCCTTTATTCTGTGTCTTTCAGCTCATTATATGGTCTCTCTTGTGTTCTGTGGTATTTGTGAGGCTGCATGTATTGTCCACTGCTGTCATGTTTTGTGTTTGTACTGCACTTTGTTAATGTCAGTTCTCTGTCTTCATTCCCAGAGAGCAGAGATGATATTTACACAGTGCAGCATCAGCAGCCGGCTGCATTCACTCGTAATTGCTCTCGGCTGTATAATTTAATCACACTGTAATATGTGTCAGACTGAGAGAGAGAGATGTCCAAAGTCACTATACCCTGATGTCTCAATGTAAAGGTGTCTGTTTCAACCCACTAGTGTGTCCACTAACAAAGTCCAACAGTGTATATACCTGAATCACAGAAGAACTCTGTTGTTTTTTGTGAAACACGAAATATCATTTCTGTCGAGGTTGTATATTGTTTGACATCAGCCTGATGTGATGGAAATTTTAAATCATTTAAATGGTTTTAGAATATAAAGGAAGACCCATTTGTCCTGCTACAGCTAACTTCATAACTAAAGACACGCAATTAGTATTTTTACATTAAATAAAATAGTTAAGTAATTGGTATTTAATATGTATTTGACTTTCTTAGATTTCATATCAAGAATGATGTCTGCCTAGTAAACCCAGCTAACAGGAAACATTGTCATGTTATATATCATCTAGACCAAAAACGTTATTCTTAAGTAGTTAGTGGGACATTTTAAAAAGTTATAGAATTATAGTTATAGAATGTTTAAATGACATTCCTTTAACCAAGCAATAATGTTAACATTCTTACAACCCAGAGTTGCTGGGAACAAGCACACAAGCACATTTTGGTTGTGATGGAAATGACACAACTGAGACACAATTTGCTTGAAAAGATTTTCATTTTTTATTTGTAAGGTCTTGATCTGGCAAAATCTAAAACAATAAAGCATTTGAAAAGTAGAAAAAATAAACGATGAAGGCCTGGTTAAGGGTTCCAAAACCGTTTTAATTGTGACCTTCATAAAACAAAAAGACAAAGATTGAAATCTGTTAGTTTTCATTGAAATCAGTCCTTGGGACATAAAAATGTCTACTTTTGAAGAAACACTGATAAAGACCTGGTATCAGACAGGAATCAGACCTCATTCTCACATTCTATAAGTCAACAAATCAGTTTCATATTATTCACACTTGCTTTGGTGAATCAGCTGATGGAATGTGAATCAATCGTTTACCTAAATCTGTTAAAACTGGTTCAGATTTATTTCATGGTTTAAAACTTATAGCGTTGTAACTGATAGAAAGACGCATTTAACATTTCAAAGACTTACATTATTTTTCAGCAAATTGACCAAATCTGGATTAATTATTATTTATAAGGATTATGAAATTATGAATGTGTAGTTAATATCTCTCGTTCCCTCAGCTGTGATATGCAAATCTGGGTGGATGCAGTGCCAACTCAGAAAACATGTCCGCACCATCTGGCCGTGATGTTTCAGGCAGTGTGAGGAATTGTGGGATTGATGTGTTCTCAGAACAGGCAGGCTGCGGTCATGATTACAGGATCTATGTCTAAGTTTGATTAAGGCAGATGATACACTGGGCTGGGGAAGATTTGCTGGCAACACGAGGACAGTTCTCCAGTTGTGGTTTGCACACTGAGGGTGGTGTTTGGTAAAAAGGTAAAGAAACACATTTTTGGCCAGCTTTCTTGGCAGGGTTTATGGGAATATGGAGTTTTTTTGTAAATTCCCAGGCAAAGGTTTGAGGGAACAGTGTGGGAATTAATCTTGTTAGGGGGTGTATTGTTAACAGTGCTGTGTGGTCCTTTTTGAATGGGTTGGTAAGAGATTTGTAATACAACAATGATACAATAGCAGTTATACATCACAGAGATTAATCACACCCATATTTCTATGACCTTCATTCTCTGAATTGTTTGAGGAAAGACACTGTTCATGAATTATTGCATATTCATCTGTTAATTTAGACAAAAGTAATCTATAACAAGACAGAGGCTCTAATGAGGGGTTGTTCAGAATAACATACAGCATACTTCCCCCAACATTCATAAGGCCTATAATGCATACATATCCCACAATGCAATGCACTCAACTTTTGATTTTGTTTTTTTTTTCATTTTATGATAATACTATGTTAATACTGATAACTTGACAACAAATGCTGAATCAGCTATGTAACAATGTGCCAACAATTTAAACATGTATTATAGAGTCATTTTTGTTCACTGCTTTTTTTTTAAATAAAGAAACCATGTCACATCTGAAAAAAAACAACCAAAGAAACCTGTCACATCTTGCAACGTTACCTTACTGGTGGTAATATCATCAGAAGCTTATAAGTGAAGTTTAAATTAAATTTAAATTAAGTTATTGTTTTTACTCCAGAACTCAATGTGGCAACACAAAAGTGAAACAGCTCTCATACTGTGGCATGAAAATGAAAACATGACAAGAAAATCACAATGTTTTTTTCTGGCTGGTGCAGAAAGACAAACTCATGGGTTTCCAGGTCTGAAAATAAAAGTATTAAAAGAAAATATGAAAATATGACCTTAAATACATATTTTACAGTCACTGTTATGCACACAATTTCATTTTGAAAATCACTGTATAGTAGCACACAGTACAGTAACATATTTGAATTTAAGCATTTCAGTCAAATATAAATAAATATTTGTCAAACCTTTAACCTGTAGAAAATAAAGCAACCCATGATAACAGTTAAAACTAGCTCAATTTCATGGGAAAACCTGGCAACACTGCAGAGACTCATCTAGTCACACAGTGACCTGATAAATATCAATGTCATAGTTTTTATTTTTATGTATATAATTTTTAATAAAACAAACTTCATGGCCTTTAATAAATGTTTATGGAGGCAGATTTTAACTTTATTTCCTGCCATTTCTCCAGTTTTCTACTGTACGTACAGTGAAGATAAAACTTGCTATAAATATAACCTGCTGATATTTTATTAACTGCATTCAGTACATCTTTACCTCCACTTGGTCAGATGGCACTTTACAGTGTAAGATTACAGAACCCGTATCACAGACACTCAGATTAGGAGAAAAAGCTCTTGCAGTTTTAGACAAATCCAGCAACATTTGGAGCGAAGCTTCTGCTGGTTTCCTAATCTGCCCCAGTAATTGCCCTTTAAGCGTCTGAGAGGGTTTTACTTGAAAAGTGCTGAGAATCATAAAGGATGGTATATTTAACAGTCATTTCTGGTTTTCTGAGGCTAAGAATTAATAACTGCATTGTTTCAACTCATTAACTGGCTTATTAAAATGGGAAATGTAATATAGGGCTGGAGGTTTTTATGTGCATCACGCTTCATTAGACTTCAAGCACGTGTGTTATAGTACAGCACAGCAGAGCTCAGGGGACGATGTGTGTGTTGCAGTTAATGGTCTGAGGAGTTGAGCAGAAAAGGCAATAATTGTTATAGTACGTTAACAAAACGATATAAATTACAGCATTAATCTGGTGCTTGTGTGTGTTTATGAGGGTGTCATTGTGTCTTTTCCCATCAATTTGTCTTCATTACACATGGGTAGAGCATGTATGTGTGTGTGTTTGCATATGTTTGTGAGTGTCCATCCATTTACAGAATGTGCTGAGCCACAACAAAACATCCTAATCTGACAAATAAGATGTATTATTTCCAGTGAATTTTCACTTTGTGCATTTGTGCATGTGCTTTTGGGCTTATATTACCCATAATCCCCTGCACAATGAAAGAGGAAGTGTTTAGAATGCTTATCCTTCTATTATTATATTTTATTTATTTATTTATTTGCTGTGATTACAGGTCATAGATCCCAAGTACCCTCCTCATCATCAAAATTTGCATATACAGCAAAAACCCTTATATATACATTGATTAATGGAAACATATGTAAGGTTAACACTTTAACTTTAGAAACTGGGACACGATGCCTAATTAAAACATTAAACAGCACAGAATCTATAAGGAATATAAAATTAACCAATTCATTAGCAGTGTTGTTCTCCTCACTCCAGCTGCATTGATTTTCCATTCTCCCAGTAATCAAGGTCCGGTACACATAATGAATAGGGCAAATTTCTGCCTCAATACATTGCTGGAACGAGGTGTCATGCAGGTTTCTTACGGTTGTGTTATTTGCATAGTGTCATAAATCTGGCCCAGAGTATGCGGCTAACACAGCGATTAATCTGTTACAATGTTAAGGGGGACATTCACAACCTTTCCCTCTGATTTGCAGGTTCATTTTTTAATATGTGCGCACACTGACTTACAGCAAGAACTGTTATCACCCCCTGCATGCAGAGTCTGAACATGTTATATAATGTAATGCTAAATAAAGAGCTGCATTAGAAAAGGCTCGTTCTCTTTAGCTCTCACTCTCTCATTTGATAATGTAGCTCGGTGGAAGTGAGACTGTCAGTTCTTTTAACAGACTATAAAGCTAATGTTGCTTTTGTTAATTCCACCTCTTTAATCTCTTCTGATGAGTTTTTCAAGCTCAGTGTTAACTTTGGTTTCATTTGTCTGATGAAGAATATGATGTCTGTTCGTTCTTTTATCTGAGGTGATTTATGAGTTATGTAACCTCTGCTTCTACTCATTGTGGCGTTTTTCTCTTCTGTGTGTGCAGGTGGATTTTGCCTTCATTGTTTGGCAGAATTTTCCAGATCGGATCGTAGGCTACCCTGCACGCAGCCATTACTGGGACAGTGGGAAGGGGAGGTGGGGCTATACCTCCAAATGGACCAATGAGTACTCAATGGTGCTCACTGGAGCGGCGTTCTACCACAGGTGCTCTGCACAGAACACTATCAGTCACAGGCGAATGAAACTGACCGTATCTAGATTTGTTCAGAACTAAATGTAAAGTAATTAGAGGTACTCAGATGGTGCAATGTAAAATTATACCACACTCTCTTGCCCTTTTTTTGTTCCACTTCAGCTGGTCAGAAGTTTCCAGATGTGCTGAAGTGTTTCTTTTTTTTATCTATTTGCCTACTAATCGCCTTTATAGGAAATAATATGTGCAGTGAGATCCTTATGCTGATATGTTTCCATTTAACTGTGAAAGTCTTCTGACCACATTCATTTCTGCATCATGAAGACTGAAGTTTTTAATAATAACTGGTAGTTGACGAGCAGCTCCAAAGTTACTTATAGTTAGTAGAATGTGGACAATGTGAATTTTTCTTGTGGAGGATATTGTTAATTGCCAAACCCACCCCACCCCCAGGCCTCTGATATCACTGGCTTCTGGTTTAAGACCACCAGATTAGAAGTGGCAATGCAGGGACGATGTTTCTCCCACAGCCAGAAAACACAGATGTGTACAGACTGAGTAGCATCAGGCCAGTAGAGAAAGGGTGCCAGAATTCACATGAGTTCACATGAGCGTCAGGAATCATGTGAGCTGCTGTGATACAGAGATCACTCAGAGACAGGCTGATATTAAAGCAGGTAATACATGTTCACTCTGACGACTTCACTGGCCATATTTTAACCATGAATGGCACAGGTGAGATGGAGATCAGAGTTTGTGTTAGCTGAAGGTGTCTGCGCCCATCACTCACACACAAACACACACACACACACAAACAGACCTTCAAACTGACACATCACACACCTGACACACAGATTAACTGCTGTGCTAGTGGACAGCAGGCTGACGCGCCACCTGCAGAATGACCCACAGCTTAAAGTGTGCAGGAGAAAAAGACATAAATAAACCTGTGAAGTGAGATAAGCAAGCTGCAGGCCGGAGAGACGCTCTGATGGCTGTCCTTCAAAGAGAGTGAGAGAGAGAAAGAGAGAGAAAAAGGGAGAGAGAGAAGACGCAGAAAAAGAAACATCCACAGGCAGAAAACAGTTTGGTTTAATAAGTGAAAGAGTGAGAGAAACAGGGTGTCCCTCACAGAAATGAAAACATCTGTCTTACAGAGTTTCACAGCAGGACGCTCTCTGTTCTCTCTGTCTGCTGCACAACATCAGTGACTGTCCTGTTAGTTCCACCCAGAGGAGCACTGCTCAGTTAATACAGCTCTCATTGAAGTATCAATTTTTCTCCCAAATGTTCCTGTAGCTCAGAGTATTGGGTTAGCAGTGCCAAGGTCATGGGTTTGAGTCCTAGGGAACATACATATTAATCAAATGTACACCTTGAATGTACTGTAAATCACTTTGGATAAATCTGTCTGCCAAATGCATAAATGTAGGATAAGGCAGTGAAAGACTCACTCTTCAGTTGTAAGCACAGGTTCCACCTGCTCTCTGTTTACAGCTGAAGTGTGTCATTTCTGTGTGAGCAGCATCACCAAATCTCTCACCATCTCTCCCCTGGTCTGTTAAGGTCACAATGAAATCAAAATGAGCTATTCTTTTATTTTATTGAAATTGATTTTGATGTTGTGTTCTTGATATTGTTCAAATTCATGTGCCCTCATAATCTTGTAATAAAAACATGAGCCTCTATCCCCATTTAAACAGCGTCTCTTCTCTGGATGACGGATGTCTTGGTGAGGGTGGAGAAAGTATTTCAACATTGAAAAACTTGCACAATACTGTTAAGCAAAAGTGTTGCTTTCCATTTAATCTCATATCTGTCCGGGAGAAACACTTTGAAAGATATTTAATTTGTCTGTCCTTTCCTACAGTCTTTTGTTCTCTGCTGTTTCTCAGTAATGTTTCTCTTCATGTTGTTTTTGGTCAGGTATTATCATCATTTGTACACGTACTACCTGCCAACATCTCTGCTCTCATTGGTGGACCAGCTGGCCAACTGTGAAGACATCCTCATGAATTTCCTCATCTCCGCAGTAACCAGACTCCCGCCAATAAAAGTCACACAGAAGAAACAATACAAGGAGACCATGATGCAGCAGGTGCGATGTGTGTGTGTGTGTGTTGCTGTGAAAAGATGAGTGTGTATCCGGGGTGATTTCCCTTCTGAGGTCAGAAACGCCCGTGTGCTGTGTGATGGATGATGCCCTCCAGGGCTCTGTGTGTGTGTACACCTGATTCAGCAGTATTGGGCAGTTTGATGAATGTCTTCATGGTATGATGAGATTAATGATTGACAGGAAGGGTTGCCACACTATCTTTCTCTCTGTCTGTCCTCCTCACTCTTTTCTCACTATTTTACATTCATCACTCTACCTGTCTTCAAGGTTTTATATTCTTTCTGTTTCTATAATAATAATTGTTTTTTGCTCTCATTACATTTCTCAGCATTAGTAATCCACTGATGATATGATTTTGTAGTGTTGGGTGGCCAGTTTCCAAATATAATGACTGTATATCAGATATATAGTGTTGAAGTAACTACTTAAAAAGATACTACAGCTAGTTACAGTCATTCAATTTGATTGGCTGAGTGGCATTTATTATAACAAGAGTGCTGATATTTAGTATAACAGCACTGGATGCTTCACTGTTTATAATAGTTCACTTGTCTGAGCACATGAGCAATGCAGAGTGGAAGAGGAGATAAGATGTATATGCCACAGAACGGTCCACTGCAGCCAAGAACTCAAGTGCAAACAAGCATGACATGACACCACAGAACTCACCAACTGCAGGAAAACATGAACAAACAATGCTAGACAAAACACAATGGAAATATGAGGGCTATAAATACAACTAGACACAATTAGAGCGGAATAACATGAAAGACTGCAATAGCCATAGAATAGGACTACAAAACAAGACTTCAAATTAAAAGACCTGAAAATTAAACATAAACACATTACAGATGATTAGGTCTGGTGTGAGGAGTGCATGTTTTTAGTTTTCAAAATCAGAATATCCATGTTATATTTCACAGAATTTCTCTTACCATATTCAGTACAACTTTCTTACTTTCTGTGTGATAGAAAAATAAAATGTATAGCTCTGGTCCTGCATGCGGATTGGTCAATGCAGTCATGCAAAATACACAATATGTTAACAGCTATGGAAAGTCATTTAGTAATGACTATATTCACAATATACGACTGTATCAATTGTACAATAACACTTTGGGGCTTTGGGAAATCTACTGCATGTAGTTCAGACTGAACCGTGCAAAAAGTTGTAACTGATTTATTTATGTCCCTGCACAGCTTTTCATGTTGTGGTTTTTAAATTTTTTTACTGTATGTAGTTTTGCTATCAAAGAAAGTCAATATGAGGAAGTTAAAATGCACGCAATGTACTTGTGTTTTCTTGACTCCATTGAAAGATTTTGTGATGCATGCTGGTTAGTATTAGTATTAGACTGAAACATCTATAAGTTAATGTTGCTGTAAGCTCCTGTAACACACAGCGAGAGTGTTTTACTCACGGTAAGACCGTAACTGCTGTGTGTTCTGAGTCATGAAATAAACACACTGTGTTTGTTAGTCTTCTGAATTGTGTCCCAATTCCAGTAACATGTTCCAGCTTTTATAACTGCTTGGTGACCCACCCCCCCCCCTCTCCCTCTCTCTCCCTATCTCTCTCTCTGTCTCTCCTCCTTTTTCTCTGTCTCTCTCTCTCTCTCTCTCTCTCTCTCTCTCTCTCTCTCTCTCTCTGTCTCTCTCTCTCTGTCTCTCTCTCTCTCAGGGCTCTAAAGCGTCTCGATGGGCTGATCCAGATCACTTTGCACAGCGTCAGTCCTGCATGAACTCTTTCTCCAGCTGGTTTGGCTTCATGCCTCTCCTCCACTCTCAGCTGCGCCTGGATCCTGTGCTCTTCAAAGACCAGGTCTCCATCCTGCGCAAGAAGTACCGAGATATCGAGAGGTTGTGAGGATCTGTTGATTTGTCTGGACTCGTGAACAGACACCAATGATCCATCTACAAAATGATTCTGACTAAATATGCAGCACATTAAATATGGTTTAATCTGCAGCTGAATGTTTTGTAGCAAACAGTCGCTCACACACAGACTGACTCTTTAAAGCTGCCAGTTTGACTTTGTGATGTCATCTGTGGGGGGCGTGGTCACTGCACATCGGTGAAGAGGAAGAGGCGTGGATAAAAAACAAAACTCGTCTATGCCTGCAATATGTATTTTAATTTCAATTGTTTTTTTAAGAAATTGTCTTTTTTTTAAAAGAAGTTTAAAAAAATAAAATCTATGAATGCAAAGTGGGTGTTCACCCTCAATATTCTTTCTCGTATTGTTTTTTTTGCATTGTTTTTTTAATATCATATTTTCTCAACAGAAAAGATGGTAACCAGTCAATGGTATCCAGTGACATTAACATCCAATATGAATAATATTTGGTATTCAGATTAGAACGTTACAACAGGGCTGGGAACCAATGTTTCCACCAAAACAGATTTGATTGGAGGATTCATCTGTGATTTCTGGAGGTTGCAAGCTGACAGATTATCAACTGCTGAAGGCCATTCAGAAACTGTTCTAAATCATTACCAGACATCCATTTCTTTGTTTTTAACCCACTGACATACAAAATCCCACGAGTGGCAAACCACTGAAAACAGGTCATTTTATTTAAGCACTTAAATTGGTCAGCAAAAAATGTATCACAAATCACTGTGTAATGTGGGAATTAAAACTCATTTCATGTACAAGCTGTTAAAAAAATGAAACTCTAGTTTAAATGATTTTTTTATGTATATTTATTATTAAAGTGTCAAATCAATCTTGAGTTGCCGTAGTAATAATAACTGTAGGAACTGTAGGTATTTTGATGATGATGAACTTTTTAAGGCCATCCAGGGATTCTGTCTTTTATATATATATATATATATAAAATGTACTTTTTGTCCTGTCAAATCAGAGGCTACAGTGTGAAAATCATATTAAATTCTTGCTTACAGCAAACCTGAATAACAGCTGAAGATTTTCCATCTGGTCAGAGCTGATGTCTGATGAATCCATGTGGACGTGATACTGGATCTGATCCCCCCGTCTGGATACCAGCATATGTTAGCAGGGCTGATGTAACTCTCACAGGTGATGATGTCTCTGTTACTGCCTCAGTGACGTGTGTGTGTATCGACAGGCTTTGATTTCTGTCTGAAGTTTAAACTCTTTCATCTTCATGACAAACAGACAGAACAAAACAAGAATGTTGAGAGGTGGAGATCTGCCTCCTCACCTCTGTCTCTCTCTCTCTCTCTCTCTCTCTCTCTCTCTCTCTCTCTCTCTCTCTCTCTGTCTCTGTCTCTCTCTGTCTCTCTCTCAGTCTCTCTGTCTCTCTCTCTGTCCTCTCTCTCTGTCTCTCTCTCTCTGTCTCTCTCTGTCTCTCTCTCTGTCTCTCTCTCTGTCTCTCTCTCTCTCTCTCTGTCTCTCTCTCTCGTTAGTCTCTGTTCTCCTGTTGTTCACCTTTTCCTGTCGGCTCTCATCAGTTTAATGTCTTCACAGCCGCAGAGACTGTTTGAAATGAAGTTTATCTCACTGTTTAACACATTGCTGAATTGTTTCAAACGTCTAAACGTGTTTTATTGATTGACATGAAGAATGACCCCTCACATCATTACAAGACAATGATTTGTGCTAATTTTGCCTTCTTTCTAATTTTTTTGACAATACATTACACTAAACAAAATCCAAAATAATCTTTCATTCTGTTCTGTAATGACTGTGCTGGAAATTACATTTAACATATTCTATATTCACAAAATGGTAACTTTATCTTGCTAACAATCATTTAAAAGCATTACATTTAAAAGACATGTTATGTATCCTACACAATAAATCAATGCACAGATCATTTTTTAACACTACACTATTTTTTGAAAAATCAAAACTTCCGCATGTCCTGCTTTGCCATCACAGTTTTGACTGACAGACACAATCAGTGATGTGTGTGTGGTCTGTCTGAAAACAGAGAGCTTTCAGAAAGTGAAAAAGTCAATAACAGAGACATCAGACTCAGTGTGCATGTGTGTGACAGATCTCCCCTGCTCCACCCACACAGGACCGCACATCAAACTCAGTTGCGATCTGCACAAATCAAACAGAGCGGCACACTCGTGCACCTCCAGAAAGCTTGTAGTGCTGAAGCCACTGGTACAGTTCAGTTTACTGCAGCCTCTCTCTCTCCCTCTGCCAACATCTGCTCAGACAGCTTCCACATCCCTGGAGACTCTAATCTGCTTTCCCGGTGCTCTCCTGCTCTCACCATCTCCCCATATCGCTCTCTGGCTTTCTTCCTCTGCCTGCTTTCAGTTCAGTGGAATTAGATTTGACTCAATTCAATCGAGTTCAGCTCAATCGAAGGCTGTTTGTTGGCAGGATCGGTTTGTTCCCTTTTCAATAGTGACTTTCATAAAGCCTGTTCCCCTTTTAGATCTCTCTCTCTTTCTCTCCCTGGGGTCCTATTCCCTGTGTCAGTGCATTGTCCACAGATGTGTGTGTGTGGAAATCTAATAATAAGTTTCAGAAAATGCTGTCACACAGTGCACAATGATCTAACTTTAGGGCTTTTGACCCCTCTGTACCGTATAATAATAATAACTGGGTACAGTTTTTGAAAAAGTTTGTGAGGAATGCTTGTTGGTGCAAAACTTGCTGCCAGGATGCTGGAGTTGTTACACACAACACCTCAGTTCACTGAATATTTTTATATTCAACAAAAATATTAATAATGTTTGTTTTACGTATCATCTGTATAAACAATAAGCACAGACGACAAAAACATTATATAAATCACAAATTAATAGAGTTTTATTTCGTAATAACATGCATTTAATAAATCTGCATGTATTGGGTTTAAAATGATTTTTATTCTGCGGGTTTAAATTGCGCCCTCAAATTGCGCTTCACAATTCACATTCTCTCATGCGCGTCTATTTGAGTTTCATAACTAACAAATTGAATTTTGCCTCTGAAGTGACTGTATTGAAATACACTGTCTCATGTCTCACATATGCTAAAATATAATTTTTTTGGCCCTGTCAACAATCATTGTTTTGAAGGACTACAAATGAAATTTGTATGTGATGTGATTTTCAACAGTGTCTAATTCTGCTTTTAAAGGGTCTGTACAGGGAATATGTGATTTCTCTATTCTTCATTTGTACATGTCATTAATCATTGCGCTATAAACAGCCCGCCTGGGTGACACCGGGAGACGTGGGAAAGTGCTTTCATACTTCAAATGAAATTTATTAGGGCAGATTTTCAGAAAGATGAGAGTCAGCACGACTCTTTATTGATTTGATTAGATTATAAATGTACATTAGCTCTAAATTCTCTCTCTTCTGAAAATCATAACAGTATAAACAGGTGCATATAACAACAATCTTTGTGCTTTAAAGTCAAAGTTTGGATTATAAATAGAAGTGGGCTGTTCTGGTTGCTGAAACAAAATTATGATTGTTAGGACAATATGGTACTTTACTCCACAGCAGTGTAAATCTGGATTATGCATGAAACATCAGACTCAAAGATTCACAGAGAGTGACAGACCTCATGGGACAGACTGTAACTGAATGTGTTCAGATCTGCACCTTCTCTAGCACAGTTGTGTTCACAAGACTTACTAATGACATCTGAAGGCTAACTCATTTACACGAGCTTAGAAACAACACATAGGTCCCAGGAGAGTTTTCAATATGCTGTAGAGGGTTCCTAAGGAGACTTTGAGTAGGTTTTGAGTGCCATAAAGAACTTTTTATGGTACTACAAAAAACTCTTCACAAAAGTTTTTAAAAGGTTCTTAATTAGGTTCTTTGTAGAACCGTGTATAAAAAGGTTCTTATAAAAAAAGAGGAGTAACAGGACTAAAAATTAAAATATATATTTTTATATCAGTACAGTAAGTGCCTCATGTGACATATCTGAATACAGAATATACAAAAAAATGAAAATGTGAATAAAATCTTAAAGCCATAATGCCCATAAAGTCATGGTTTAAAGTGAATTTAGAGCGGCTCTCTTTTGGTTTTGGTTTCAACGTGTAGAAATTACATTTCATACAAATGATGTGTTGTAGAGGAAGTCTGAGGCAGGAAAACCTAAACAGAAATTTCCCACCTCCAACCTTGTGTTGTAGTCAATATAAAGTTACATGTACATGTTTATGTGATCAGCGTTGACATGGTGTCATTAATCTGCAGCTCCAGACTGATATTTTAATGTGTTTTCATATATTTTACAAAATGCCATTTTATTGCTCAACTGCAGTGTCACTAGAACATTTCCTGTCTGATGTTTGAATGACGTTAAACAGAGATTTATGTTCAACTCTTTTTGATCTGGAATCTGAATCTGCGTTTAGATGTTTAGCAGGTGTTTGTACACGTGGCTTAAGACGGAAGTCATGATTTTTAGACAGACACTTGGTGATGTTTATATGGGTTGCGTCTTCAATCATTTTCACTCTTTATCTGATTAAAACACAAAGAAAAGATTATTGGTGAAAAACAACAAGTTAAATCTTAAACTGTTATCTCTATTATTTGGCTTTGTGACACTTGGAATATGGCAAGAACAGCATAAAAACTATTTTAAAAAATTATTTTTATGTTTCATGGGAAAATAACAGCATACGGGCTTGGTGTCACATGAGTGGGTAAATAATGAAAGATTTTTCAATTGCGGGTGAACTATTTCTACAATAACCAGAAAGTAACCCTTTAATACCATCATTAGATCCTCAGAGGGTTGTTCTGTGTAAATGTTCTCACATTGTTTATGTTCTTGAGTGGTTAAAGCAGTTTTTGGCTGGTAGAGTGACAGAGTCCCTGATGGGGGAAAAACAGACGGTTCCTAAAAGCTCCGTCATGCCCATGAGTGAAGCACTTTAGTCCATGATGCTCTGGGGAAATGCGCTCAGGGAAAGTGTTTGCAGAGTGACATTATTTCCCCTTCTGTTCAGCTCAGCTTTGCAGTAAGACCCCATGACCTCCATGCTAGGATGTTGAGGTGAATGTATGGTTCATTGGAGATTAGGAAAGCTAAGGCCATTAAAAGAAGAGCATATAAATCATCTGAAGAAACATTGTTCCTTCATTTGTGCAGTTTCACACCTGCACCGCACATTATTAAAGTATTATTGCTGAAGCTCACACTGCTGTCAGAACTATAGCCTGGTGGGCAACATGTCAGCAAATTGCTCTGCTGTTATAGTCAACCTGAGTTCAAATCCCACCTTGAGCTCCTCTGTCACTTCTCTGCACTCCACTGTCATCTGCAATAAAGGGAACAATGGCCCAAAAACTAAACCTACACTGCTGCTTGTCTCTCATGGCCAAGAAAACATGAATCACAGCACTGACAGTTTGTTTATAACATTAAAACTAAAGTGAAAATAGTTTTTAAGTCCTTTTGTTTGATTGGTCAAGCACTGAAACGGCTTGTATCACTCCACTTGTCTGATTCAGGCTGTGTGTTGCTTTACACTTGAACGGTGCTGTTATAAAGTGTAAACTGATTTTGTTTAATTATGATGATGTTTTCACTGTAGCTCCCACAGGACTCAGAATGTTGCTCGTAAAGTTGATTTAAACAGGATGTCGACTCTGGTCACCCTGTACATATCCACCCAGAGCTTAACACAATCTAATCAATAAATCAGACATTATTCATGCATAGTCATTGACGAGTCTTTCACAGTTTTCATTTAGCTGTTTATATTTCACCTGATCCTTCAGCCAGTGTTGTGTGGAATCAGAATCTGGTTTCATCAGTCGGGTGCCTCCAGCTGCCCTTTTGTTTTTTACAGTATCTTAAGAGACCTGTCCCCCACACGCAAAATATGTCTGCAATACCCTCATAGATCCTCTGCTTCAGACAGACAGTATGACTGTCTCTCTCTATCTGGACTAATGATTATAACACCTCCCCGAAAATTCAGCATCTGAGGGACACAAACAGCCGTGCTGCATTCCCCTGGCAGAAATTCGTTTGAAAACTCATTTTCTTTTAGCTTTTCAATTTTGCAGCATCCCCACACACACACACACACTTCATATTTCTCTTGTTGTTGCAGGCAGGAGTTTGAAGAGAGGGAGTGGTGTTGAGGAACAGGGTATGTTCTCTTCCTGTAAGCACTAATGGTTGACATGGAACTTGATATGACCTCAGAGACTCAGACGTGGAGCCAGAAAACCTGTGGAAGTGTGACATCATTAACAGTAAAATAACATCTCTGAAAAGTGATAACAAGCAGAATGTTTATCACAGAAGACGGCAGAACTTCTCTGAGACCTGGTTTGATCAGAAAGGTCCTATAGTACTGTGGGAGGAGGGGGTGTGGTGTGAATAGTCTAATCACTGCTCACATTTTCAACAACCTGATCATCCACAAAATGAGCTGATCTCATTTCATCTGCCGACCAAAGATTTTGTCATCTACACCTTTAACTCAACTAACTTTCTTCCATTTCCTCACATTCTTGACAGCATTTTAAACACGCAGTGCCATGTATGTCCTAATTTCTGAGATGATAACCACTAGAAAAATTTCAGAGAGTACATCCACGAACCATTCCATGACATATATTGTTTCTCAAAATCAAGCTCAGATCCGGCTTTAAACAATTCCCCTTACACAATGCTGGGGCCAGTCTGGCTGCCTTCTGCAGGTTTCTATTGTAGAAAGAGTGGGTGTGGTTAGAAAGATCTGTTCCCGCCCCTCAGCTCCAGAGTGAATATTCATATGACCTCTACAGCTCATGTAATTGGTTCAAAAAGCCTAGGTGCAAAACTAAGCAACAGTAAGCAAAGATGGCAGGATGCAGGTCATGTATTTCCATGCATTTTCTCCAGGTATTACCCACCTGCTTGGGAAACAGATTCCACCTTTGGGAAGAGACTAAATGCTTCAAGACAAAACTGAACGTTTGTCACTTGTGTAATTTCATATGGAAATTTCTCTCTGATGCTGTTTGTCAAACACACAAAAAGAGGAACTGCTTGAGGGTGTATTGCTGTAATTCACAGTTCCATTTAAGAGTCATCTGTTTAGATTAGAGTGCAGAGACAGAGAGAGAGAGAGAGAGAGAGAGAGAGAGTGTGTGTGTGTGTGTGTGTGTGTGTGTGCAGTGTTGTATTTATCAATGTCGAGCTGAATGTGTGTGGTTCAAGAGAATGTGTGAATCTGTGCGTGTTCTAGTTTAATGTGTCTTATAAAGCCGCCACATCTTCAAGAAAAGACAGGAAATCCAAACATCTAATCCAACAGATGACACTGGGTAACATCACACACACATACACACACACATTCTGCATAAAAAAACACTTAATAAAAGGACAAAGATCAAGTGCCTTTAAATTCTCTATTCAGTATTGTATAGTATATTATACAGTATTGTATAGTATACAGTAGAGTATATTATACAGTATTGTATAGTATACAGTATAGAATAGTATACAGTATTGTATAGTATACAGTAGAGTATATTATACAGTATTGTATAGTATACAGTAGAGTATATTATACAGTATTGTATAGTATAGTATACAGTATTGTATTTAGCTGGTCATGTAATCATAATTTGTTGGCCCACATGAAGCGACCTACACTAAATATAAAACAGCTTTTATTACTGATAAGAGTGGTCTTCTCACGTGAGTGTTTGTAATGTAAAACATTTTACAATTGACTATTCATTTCATTAAGAGTTCAGAATGGAAAACTAACAGTGGAAATTGTTTACGACCCTGTCTGACAGAGACTGTCCTCTGCACCCCATCTTCCCTCAGCAAGGGGAACAGAACGGGGCCCTGCACACATACATGCAACTTACATTAATTGTCACACTCTGTACATGTACAGGTTGGTTCTTCTGTTTTCTTTATTACAAACACACCTGACCTGTCACCTGTCTGTCTCTCTGTGCTGTGTGATTGATCAGAGGTCTGTAAACAGGAAATGAGTTGGCATTTCTCTGTAATGAAAAATACAGTTTCCTGCCCACAATCACAAAGATTGACATTTTCCATTATGGCCTAAAAATGTACATGTGTTTCTCTATCAGAGCACCGTGTGCTGGATTCTGCATCAGCTTCCTGGTCAGGTCATCAATCTTAGCCTCTCCCTCTCTCTCTCTCTCTCTCTCTGTCTCTCTCTCTCTTTCTCTCTCTCTCTCTCTCTCTCCAGTGTGATTTATTGAAACAGAGGTGGTGGAACCCAATGGTGCTGCAGCCGGTAAATCCTGATAAAAACTTGGATAAAAGCAATTTAATGTCATCAATCATGTAATACCAGCCACTGTCATAGAGTGTATGTACTGAACAGTGTGTGTGTGTGTGTGTGTGTGTGTGTGTGTGTGTGTGTTTGTGTGTGCTAACACATCACTTTTTAAAAACAATACTGCAACACTGCAAAGAAACTGAAGTTCTGTTCTCTCACCAATAACACAAATGCTGCTCTGACGACCCAACACCATTCCTGTTAGAATTACAAGCATAACAAGTGTGTAATTAATATATTTTACACATTATATCCTCTTTAAATGTTACTTTTAACACTGAACAGCGTCTAAACACAACACATGCTGGTGAATAGCAGGACTGTTTTTAATAGGAAAAAGACCACAGAGTGACACCGACATTAAATCATGCAGTTCATGGTTGACTCGGACAATTTAGCAATTTACATACAGAAATATTTTACTGCAGGATGGTGCAAGTGACCAATCAGAATCAAGCATTACAGAGTGTCATGTAATGTTTGTTGAATGCAGATTTACAGTTCTTAAAGTCTGTGTCGGATTGTGTCTCTTTTCTATACTGTGTGTGTGTGTGTGTGTGTGTGTGTGTGTGTGTGTGTGTGTGTGTATATATATATATATATATATATATATATATATAAAACATTTAGTGAAAGGTCACATCATTCACAGGAAAGTCAAAAGTAAAAACTTTAAGGATGCTGGGAATTTTTAAGGGATCATTTAATTCTGCATGGTACACATTAAACCAGATAACTATCATGCTAGCATGTTGCTCTCCAGCCTGCAGTACACAAGAAGAGAAACCCAAACATGCTGCTTACACACTCACACAGGCAGGTTCCTCTCATCTACATTATTAACCATACAGCCTAAGACATCTATTTCTCCAACCTAATTCCAGCATTCCAGAAATGTATCTCTCAATTCCCAAGGCTGAGCTCCCAATGTCACCGCTGTTTGTGATTAATCCTAATAAACACATGACCACTAAATGACCACTAAATGACCACTAAATGTCTCTTCTGACTCACCTTGTACATTCTACCATTTTGACTCAGAAATGCTCTAAAAAACACAAAACATGCATATTTCTTGTCACTGTTCGAGATGTCGTGCCATCTGGCCACCTGTTATCAGTGTGAACGCACAAAATCACACCATTGACACCACGGAAACACCTCGATAACTAGCTTTAAAAACAACACTGCTGTTTCCATGCAGGTGACGTGTGCCGTCGTCACCGCAACCCCACTGTTGCCTAAAGTCTTGCTCTGATGCTATACCACAATGTTTTGGGTTTTAGCCGTTTCTTCTACAAAAAACTTAAACTAGCCTAAATGTGTTAACTAGTTAACACATTTAACTGGTCTTTTTGTCTGGCCAATTTTAGCCTGAGGCTTGAATAGTTATCTTGTTGTCCTGACCAGAAGGCAGGTTTAAGCGTTTTTAACACACATTTATTTGGAGAGATTGGTGCTTCCTGTCAGAGCTGCAGACATTGACAGAGATCTCTGACATCTGTCACACACATCAGACCACCTTCCCTGTGGGCAAAAAATTACCAGCGTCAAAGCCCTCCTGCTGACACACACAGGCACACACAGACAGACAGACAGACAGACAGACACACACACACACAGACAGACACACACACTCACAGACAAACAGCACACACACACACACACAGGCATCTCTATTTGCAGGAAACTCAGAGTTTTTAAGAGGACAGTTAAAACTGGCTCCCCTTTATGAATCATTGATATGAACACACAAACCTTCATGTTAACAAGTTTAGTAACATATAAACATATAAACATGACAGAGTTTGGAAACTCTCTGATTCCTCTGATTGGTTGATTGATAGATCTCTGGACCCTGGACAACAGTAAGTGACCTATTCTGTGTTGTACTGTATGTAAATGTATAAATTATATAGCTTAATATTATGGAATACAGAAACTCTGTGCAAATGTTGCACATACATGACCTGCACGTTTATAATTCTGACCTGGCACATCAAAATCTGAATGTTTCTGTGTCTATATACAGTATAGACAATGTTTGACATAAATAAACAAAAACAGCATGTTATTTTTGTTATTTTCTTTTTCTTCAAAATGAATGTAAATTAAAGTTAGCATTTTGCTATATTCTTTCTATATATTGTTTTGTCTTTGTGTCCTCAGGTTATGTGTCATGTTTGGTACAGTAATGGGTAATTAAGAAGCAGATAATTGTAGAAATGTCAGCTTTACATTCTTTAAGAAGAACCTTGTAGTTTCATGACCTTGAACACAAACTAAACTGTTAATCATGTTAGTCATGTTATAAAGACAATTCACATTTATTCATTTCCCTTTAGATGCCACAGTTAACACATTATGTGACAGAATGCTTGAAATCTTACACGAGACAGTTCTGTATAAATCACCAGTTATAACTGGAAAAGGCACCTCATTTACAGAATAACCATAAAATATAAATAAATAGTCCATTTATGCTCTTAAATGTTCATGCATACTTTTCCAGTAAAGGGTGTTATGGAGGAAGTAATGAGTACTTCCTCTGTTGAGTGGGTTGTAATGAGAAAGTGGATGAAGGAAGGAGATGAGGGAAGAGTTGACCACCTCCACACTCAAATTCTTATGACCTGACCTCTCACTTCTCCTCTGAGGCTGGAGATGCTCACAGATTCCATCCGTCTTCTCTCCCTCTTCACACTTCTGTCGGCTGACACGCTGCACATCTCATTTCCGTGCTGTGCTCCTCCAGGGCGGTGACAGGACTCGCCCTCTGCACTCAGTGGGCGTTGAGTGACCAGACTCGAACAGATAACCTCCAGCCCTGTGCTCATTTCATCTCCCTCCTGCCTCTGAGCTCTCGCTCTCTCACACACATATAGACATTTTAGCTGTGAATCTATTGCTGCTCCACAGAGACTTGACAGCAATGAAGAGTCCTACTGCAGACAAATAAACCAAACAACTGCTGAAAACAACATCTTAAACCACCACAATCTGGTTTGCTGGTCTAAGCTGGTTTACACTGGCCTCCCAGCCTGATCCTCACAAGTATTAATGGTATGAGAAAATATAATTACCCTGCTACAAAAACAATGGTATTCAATGAAACATCTATATTTTACTAATATAATAAAACAAGCCTGTCTGTGGCTGTGCGTGTGAACGTCACTTCAGCACTAGGAAATAAGGGAGATGAATAGAAACACTAATTTTCTGTAATTGCTTTACAATGACCTTCCTTATTCTCCAATAAGCTCGTTTTCAGATTTCTTTAGTCACTTCTGCCTCTTAGCAAAAGACACATTAAGACAGAAATAAAGACACTGAAACTATGAAAGTCGTCCTGCAGCCTCGTGCCCCATTGAAACTCAGGTATGTTTATCTGTAGCTTCTCAATAACACACAGCTCACCATTCACATCACAGTGGATGTGGCTGCTGACGGTTCACTTTCATTCAGTGTTGCACACGAGTGTGAACAGTGAAACAGGCAGAGAGCGGCAGTCCAGACACATTTAAATACTGTGGATCACGGCTCTGATTTCATCATGTAATTTCTTGGGCAGAAATGCAGCTCTTTGTTTACAGCCGTCATGACTTTCACTTCACGATTATCATGAAAAGATATTTTGGACATTTTAGAAGTAGACAAATAATGTCAAATTCATCCTTAATTTTGTTTATTTTGTGTTTTTTTCTTTTTTGGCAAATGAATCACAATACGTGTGTAGAGAGAGAGAGTTTGTAACTATAGAGGCTCTTAATATAAAATGTTAAACAGGTGCAGCAGCGCCACCTGCTGTGTTGGAGTACAAACAGACACATATGTGCAGTATTAACACAATATCATTGATATTAATATCAGTTACTGCCAATATCGTAATATTCACAAACCAACAGCTCACAAGGTCTGGGCACAAAGTTACAGTATGGTTTGTTTTATTTTCTACATGAACAAACTCAAAGTGTTCTGTATGAATCTCTGCTTTGTTTTAAACATCATTATTATGATGATGATTTTATTGTGTGTTTTGAGTCATTTGCCGTTAACTTTCGTGAGGTCTGGGCTGATGGTAGGTGTGTGAGGTTAACTCAAGTGTCCCCACAGTGAGACTCATACACGGGATGGATACAGAAGTGAGACTGTATTGATCTTTATTAAATCATCTCTACACCGTCACTGTTATACCGTCATTACTTCTGTCGTCTGGCGTGGAGGAGGCGGTCCGGAGTGGCTGAATTATCACAGAAGTTGCGGTGTAACAAATCCTGGTAACAAATCCCCTCATTTCCCCAGTATTAACCACTTATTTTCTTCTTTTCTCAGCTGTGTGTGAAACTGCATGACCTGAGAAAGTGAAGCACACACTCCCAGAGACCCATTCACACTCAATCCGAGACATGTGGACGTGATCCGGAGTACAGGACCGACAACATTTAATCTCCCCACAGTGAAAACAAGCCTAAGATGCACGGAAAGAGTGATCAGTGGATGAACTTAACATTAAAGCTGCAACCCATTTTGTGGTTAAAAATGAACAAGAACAGTTATTGAGGTACATAACGTTCAGCTGTCTCCTTACAACAACTGAGAATATAATAATATAATAGAGAATATAATAAATTCAGTCTGTAATAATAACCCTCTCACACACGCTGTCTTTACTGGAACATTACCAGTAAATTACAGTTAAGTGTGAACGGGACATTTTACATCTTAACATTACTCGGTAACTTGGTGCTGGCATTAATAAGAGAAGTTTCAGCAAGAGAAGAAACGTTACCGGTAAATTACTGGTAAATTGTGTGAACCACAACAGATTTACAGCTAAACTCACGAAGCTTTCAGCCAATCAGAACCCACTGACGCGGATGATGCGTTTACTCCGCGCTGCTCTGTCTATGCCGGACTGACAGTGTCACAAGTGTTGGACTGACAGTGTCACAAGTGTTGGACTGACAGTATCACAAGTGTTGGACTGACAGTGTCACACGTGCCGGACTGACAGTGTCACACGCGCCGGACTGACAGTGTCACAAGTGTTGGACTGACAGTGTCACACGTGTTGGACTGACAGTGTCACAAGTGTTGGACTGACAGTGTCACAAGTGTTGGACTGACAGTGTCACAAGTGTTGGACTGACAGTATCACAAGTGTTGGACTGACAGTGTCACAAGTGTTGGACTGACAGTGTCACAAGTGTTGGACTGACAGTGTCACAAGTGTTGGACTGACAGTATCACAAGTGTTGGACTGACAGTGTCACAAGTGTTGGACTGACAGTATCACAAGTGTTGGACTGACAGTGTCACACGTGTTGGACTGACAGTGTCACAAGTGTTGGACTGACAGTGTCACAAGTGTTGGACTGACAGTGTCACAAGTGTTGGACTGACAGTATCACAAGTGTTGGACTGACAGTGTCACAAGTGTTGGACTGACAGTGTCACAAGTGTTGGACTGACAGTATCACAAGTGTTGGACTGACAGTGTCACACGTGTTGGACTGACAGTGTCACACGTGTTGGACTGACAGTGTCACAAGTGTTGGACTGACAGTGTCACAAGTGTTGGACTGACAGTATCACAAGTGTTGGACTGACAGTGTCACACGTGTTGGACTGACAGTGTCACACGTGTTGGACTGACAGTGTCACAAGTGTTGGACTGACAGTGTCACAAGTGTTGGACTGACAGTGTCACACGTGTCGGACTGACAGTGTCACACGGGTTGGACTGACAGTGTCACACGTGTTGGACTGACAGTGTCACACGTGTTGGACTGACAGTGTCACAAGTGTTGGACTGACAGTGTCACAAGTGTCGGACTGACAGTGTCACACGTGTTGGACTGACAGTGTCACACGTGTCGGACTGACAGTGTCACACGTGTCGGACTGACAGTGTCACACGTGTTGGACTGACAGTGTCACATGTGTTGGACTGACAGTGTCACACGTGCATGTGTGTATTGTAATATGTGACTTGGCTGAAGAGGGTCTTCCTCATGTGAGTGATGATGGCGTGGTTCTGTGTGCTGTGCGGGGACTGAAGAGCACAGCACCAGTGCTCAATGTTATTGATTAAATGTGTTGGATCAGTCACATGTTGTTAGAAATAAACTGGACATGTGAATCACTCCCTTCACAAACTTACTACACTGTAGCTACAGCACAAACACTGGGAATGTCACCAGACAAGTGATTCAAACAGCGAAGAAATGGGAGTCAAAGTTTGCTTCACAAATTTGCCAAGAGAATAAAAACAGCCAAATACTTAAAAAGTTGCTTAGATGACATAATAAAGCTACATCTGCCACCTAGAGGACAACACTAGAACAACAGCATCAGACTGCCAATAAAACAAACATTTATTTTGATTTGTTCATGTGTGAAAGATTGATTATTTCTATATTGATGATTAGTAACATATGTAAAGCAGTAAACATATTACTTTACATATGTTTACTATCATACTTACATGTTTAAACTATGTTTGATTTGTACACATCAAAAAAACTTTAAAAAAAATCAAACATTCAACCTGGATCTCACTTGATCAGTTTAATGCTTATTTTAACACACCTGCGTTTATCCAAAATAAACACTGTTAAATGACAATGTTAGTTAACATTATTATAAAACACACAGTCAACAGCAGCATGTCACAGGAGTGATTTCCTCTCTAATGTCAAAACCATTGCAATCCAGAAGATACATTCATCATGATGTAAAAAAGCTGCTGTCAGTGTAAACATAAATGTGGTTTCAGCTTTTATAGGTAATTTGATGGATTGCACAGGAAGAAACAGGACATCATGGCTTTGATTATGGCTTGAGTTTTCTCTGATTTGCATCCTCTACTGTAAGCAGTGACCAAAGACTAAAGTCTGATGATGAGCCCAAAAACTGGGAAAAGAAATCCTCTTCAAATCAACACAAAGGGCAAATATATGTGCTAGATAGTTTTAAATATCAGCCCAGAAAGAGAGTGCCAAAGTAATGCAAAACTCAAAATGTCAACTTCGCACCGAGTTAAAAGCTTAATTCTGTCCAGTAATGAAATCCAAACTCTGGGTCAGAACCAGTTTACTTCATTAACTGTTGACTGATTTAATATTTAAAAAAATCAAAGTGTTTCAAAGTGTTTCAGTAAACTGACTCCAACCCAACATCAAGTGCAACATGCCTTTATCATCAAATAATCATATTATTGAAAGGCAGCGTGAAAAATTCAAAACACTGCGACAAGATATACAATAAAACCTGTCGCTTCACTGTGACGTTTCATCAGAAAAATACAAATCCGTTTCGTTTATGAGAGGCATGTAAACATTGAAACAATGGCAAGTCTACACAAGAGTTTCCCTTTATGAGAGCAGACTCAACATACTTTGATCAACAGAGACATTTTCTTTATCTCCTAAGGAGTTAACACACTTCTGAGTGACCCACTTCTGTAACAGGATTCCTGAACACACAATTCCCTGAACACATTCCTTAACACACAATCCCGACACGCAGCCAAATCTATAGTGCAAAACATAAACACAGTATGCAAAAGGAAAAGATTCAAATCAGGCAGGATGAGAAGACGACAGACCCAACACAAACCCAGTAACAGTGTTTCAAATATTAACAGCATTTTAAATCAGAGCGACACTCACAGACGTGACGTTCAAACGCTACAAACCAGACGCTTCACAACATCAGAGCAGTTTAAAAGCGTCTGATAAAGACAGAGAAGATCGCAGGCTGATCACAGACACGCAACTCACTGTCAAGTTCATTGGAGACGGAGAGAGAGAAAAAGAGGCGCTTCTAAGGAAGCGGGAAAGTCCCAGATGGCAAACCCGTGACGGCCCTTTAAAGCTGAATGACAGGTATCCTTTGTAGTCAGCAAAGCTGTGCCACCTTGCAGAACTTGGCATTATGTAGATGAAGGCAGTTTGGTTTGGCTTGGCCTTTCAGAGACCGGAGAGAGTGTGCATTACTACAGTCGGGCGAGGATGAGCTTCTGGGTAAACATTTTACCTCCTGTGTGACAGAACAGAAAACGCAGGCACATATATATATATATATATATATACATCAAGTTCAAGTTCAAGTTGAGCTTTATTGTCATTCCGCTATATGTGGGGACATACAGTGGAACGAAATGTCATGCCTCACAGGACCACGGTGCTACATAAATACAGACATACAACAATGACGTGAAACAGTATAAATCTAAACACAAATAGATTATAAATATACTATATATAAAGTTGCCTGTACATAAACTATTAAATACAAACTATACAAATGTTCCACATAAATATTGCACGAGGAAAAAGAAAGTCAAGCACTGTTCCTGGCTGGAGAACAGTACAAGATGATCTGTAGTGCATGGGCTTGTAAACATACATGAGTCTTTTGTGGGATTATGTACCCCCAGTTGTAAAGTGACTAGTGCACATAGAGGAGAGTGTGTTACTACAGGTGGTCTGTGCGGCCTACTCACCTGTGTGTGCCTACTCACCTACTCACTCAGAATTGCACAAGGGAGAAATAAAAAAATATATATATATTATATATATATATATGTGATCTCCACACACAGGAGGTCAATCAACAAGTTTTTGAAAGAATCACTCTTACCCATCATATCTTCCAGTGAATTTACTGCAGTCTTATTCACCATTAGCATAATTTGATCTTCTCTGTGAAGGAGAGGTCACATCAGTAAGACAACCATGAAACAAACACTTGAAATAGATAACTATGATGCAGGTCTTACACTTTGACTCTCCTCACAGCTCTGAGCCTGAGCAGAGCTGCTAGAGCATTCTTCTGCAGGTCTGAGGACAAAGCTTCATAACACTTCAGATCACCTGATACCAGACAACACAAGATTTCAGCATTGTGGTGTCAGACACACATTATGTGAAGCACACACATCTAGACTGCAAAGTTCAATACAGGCCCCTGATGAAAATAACCATGAATATTCCACCCAAAATATATATGGCCTGCTATGTAAAGAATTCCCCCCAACACATCACTGTGTGTTACCTGCTAACAGGAGTTTCAGCGCAAAGCTCCTCACAGCAGGAATGAAGTTTTTCTCCAACAGGTTCTCATTGGTGTCCTCACACAGATATCTACACACCACCTGTACACACACACACAGAAAAACTTTACACTTTACAACAATTATAATGCTCCTCAAGGCACAAAGATGGGTCTACAGCTAGCAGCTAGTGAGGTTAACTAGTTTATCTAGTTTTTATTTTCAAAAAATTGTTTTTGCTTTATTATTTTTGTGGCTGAAGACATTCTCTAAAAAAATTGTATCACCTGCACTACTGTGATCTCTTAACAACACGTTTGTAACAAATCCATCACATTCAACAACACATTTTTAACACAATTACTGTCAGACTTTTATTTTGCTGAAGTAAGAAATGTGCACTATAAAGTGATATGTATTTTAATGTTGGTATATGTCCTGTATATTTTAAGGTCGGTATATGTCATATGTATTTTTTAAAACTGTTGTCTTTGCATGCTGTGCCACATCCTGTGTTGATTTTTTTCAGCATTTGTGGGGAGAAGTGTTTTTCTGAAGTTTCTGAATACGTGAACACAGCCTAAGACTAGTTGATTATGAACATTTGTGCATCTGCATGTTGTGCGTAAGGTCACCTGGTATCCCTGCAGAAACGGCTCCAAAACAGAACACAAAAATGAGAGCGTGCTGTAACCATCGGCTGACATCACGATCTCATGTTCCAACAGCTGTATTACTCCCCGCTTCACCAGCAGATAACACGCCTCTTCAAAGTCCTGCAGAAACACACACACACGCAATCATACAGAACAAGAAACGATCGTTTCACACTGAGAATAATCTCTCAATATCTCACAAACTGTTTGTGTTGGGAATGTGGTGGAACCTGAACTGAGTCTCCAGGGCACAGGATAAATTCACTGGAGAACATGTTCCTCAGGAAGTTGAAACAGTTGTAGACGTCACCTATAACACAAACGGTGGTTTGTAACATACACGTTTATAATCTTGTGTGTAAACATCTGGAGACACACTATACAGCCGGTTACCTTTCCTGTTTGAGTTTGCTCTCTGCATGGCCACAGCTAACAGCGCAGGTCTCAGAAACACATGCAGGATCTGGTTCCTGTAGGAGGCACAAGAGAGCACCACCACGGCTCGGTGAAACACAGCTTCCTCTGGTGTGCTCTCAACCTGCAGCGTGTCTGTGACGTTCAGCCGAACGTGATCTTCTGACACACTCAGCAGGTGTCTGTGTAGAGCTAAACTGCTGCTGATGACCCTGCCACAGCTCTCGTGATCTACAGACAGAAAGAGGTTCAAACTAAGGACAAGTGAACCTGCACTGAGTTATCGGTTTGCACTGTAATTAATTATTTATTGAGCTTATTTATCTTTCCTTTATCCAAGCAGAATTTGTATTTTGCAGCTATGCACAATAATTTTTGCTATACTGAGAAAAATCTGAGAGCAGGATATGAATTAGTAATACTTTTAGGCTATTTTTTATCTTAAATACTTTGCGATTAAGGGCAGCTGACTGTACAATATCCCTTACATGATAAAATACTGATATAATTTTACGCTTTTCTGGCCGCAATGCACTCAACACACACAATTCACAAACAGAAATCTTGGCTTTAGAAACTCTGATTCCTAGAGCAGTGGAACTTTTTTGACATTAAGGCCCCCAACGACCACAGTTTTATCAACAATATTTTACTTGCCATTTTGTCCATTTTTTGTCCATTTTTATAAAATCATTTTAAAGTCCTCTTTTGGCCCCTGTGGAAGTTTGGGCCCCTGGTTAAGAACACTCCCTTGAGAATGCCACAATTTAATATTCAAACCTCTGATGCCATGAACATGATCAGACCAGCCAATCAGAGTACACATGGCAATTTTAGCCAATCCCTTACCAGGCCAGTCCAAGAATGCTCCAAACGCCAGTGCCAGCTGTCTGATCCAGTCTGTCTGTTCTGTGAGAGAGGAGAGATCCAGTCCATCAGGGTTCTGCAGGAGCAGTGTGGCAATGAGAACCCAGGGCTTCAGAACCATGTTCTCCTCCTGTACGCGCACCAGACGGTATGCAGCGTCATTCAGAAATGCATGAGTGTCCATGCTGTCCATGCTGAGGAATGTGCCTGATGATATGAATGATAAATTATATTTCCACAGAGAAGAATGTAATTGTTCAAACAAACTGGCTGAAACTTGATTTAATTCCGGATGAAAACATACAAGCCTTAACACATCTGATAACACAAAGACTTGTTTTAAGGCACAATTTAACCCACCACTAAAATCTCCCACATATGTTGTTACAGTCAATGAAACACTGCAAGTACAATAACATGACAGTGTGGCAGGATTTTAGCACTGAAATAATTGGTTCTGATTGTTCAACTGCAGCAACACATCTCTGAATAAAGACTATTAAATTCACTGTTGTCCCACTGTTGTCTATGACCCAATTTCCTGTTTTAGTTTTAAATCTCAATATAGTTTCGATATAAGTCATTTTGTTGTGAATTCAGTGTGAACT
The DNA here is from genome assembly GCA_036877525.1 of Chromobotia macracanthus. Taxonomy (NCBI): domain Eukaryota; kingdom Metazoa; phylum Chordata; class Actinopteri; order Cypriniformes; family Botiidae; genus Chromobotia; species Chromobotia macracanthus. Next base: position 822,504 of record JAZGTH010000087.1, read on the forward strand.
CGTACCTGGGCATTAGGTTGTACTGACAGCAATTGATTTTTCCCTCTGCCAGACTGCGGACAGATACAGGATGACCAAAGTAAACATTCATACTGCCATAGTCCTCAGTCAAGACCCGCCGTGCCTTCAACAGACCCTGACAGAAAGATATAAAAAGGCAAAACATGTTTTTAAAAAATATCTTAAAATAAAATAAAAATGTGCAAAGTTTTCAATAAATACTTAGAAAAAGTTTTGTTTATCTTACAGAATTTTGATAATGTAATACACATAAACGCTGTTGATGACAGTCATTTTTGCGGTGTGTGTTGTTGGAGTGGACGTGGACTCTTTGGGCTTCGGGACACCGAGCAGCTCACGGGCATATAGAGACTCCTCTAGAATTCTCTCGTAGCTGATGCTGACAGGCACCAGATTCACGTCAAATAGCTCCCCTTTAAAAAACGGCTCCATCACAGTGTTCAGCAACCCTGAGGGAGAAGAAAAGAGATGAAGCGCACAAACCGTGTTGCGAGAGGCGGAGCACCCTATTTCTCTCATTCATCTAAATTTGCTTTTGTTTGGGGTTTGATTGATGACCCCACAGCAGCGCCACTGTCAGGCCTGCCCGATTCTTAGCAGCTTCATTCTGAACCTCTCTGCCGTACATTAGTCAGGGGTGTTCTATCATTCTGCCTCTGCGATTCAATTGTGAAAATCCTGTGACATTTCATTTAGCTGGCAGCTCACTTCCTGTGTGCCACCAAAAAACGGCACCTTGAATTTATCTGTGCTGCAATAAAAAAGAGGCAAAAAATGCGAAAAGGCTTAACGCTGCACAATTTATGCAGGAGTAAGCAAAGAGCTTTTATCAAAATGAAATACAAAAAAACAGGTCATGACAATGCTGAGGGTCTGTTTCAAAAACTGCATAAAAAATGTTACAAATGTACAGTCACATGACTGTACCTGTCTTTGGTGTGAGTGATCTGCATGTTCTGCTTCTAGTTCCTTCCAAGAAGAACTCGACTGGGGCGTATCCATTCTGAATGAAGAACACACACAGGTATGAAGAGGTCAGTAAGGTTTCTGAGTATCTGAATAAGGTTTCCAATCACAAATGACTGATAATCTGATATCAACACAAGCAGTGAGACAGCTGGCAAATGGCAGGGACAGTTGCTTAACATTAGGTAATGAGTTTTAAAACTGATTTCAAACTGTGAAACTAACATTATGAATCAGATTCCACACTGGACTTCTGACAGTATTAATCAAGCCGATATACTGTATACACACCTGTATACACACAGCTGAATTCTGTATTAAAAGAGCAGTTCATTCAAACAACCGTTGTCATCATTTACTCATGCCACTCCAAACCTGTATGACTTCCTTTAATCTGCAGAACACAAAACAAGATGTTTTAAAGAATAAATAAATGATGTTTTTAGAGAGGCTAATGGTGCGCCACTCAGCCAATCAGGAGGGTATAGACTGCACAGGTATAGCCTGATGACCAAATCATGCATTTCAATCCTTTTGAAAATCATACATTTGAGAGTTAAAAACAATCATATCAAACAGCATGACAATAATCCTGTTCATTTCAGCATTTCTGAAGTATGTATTTATTTAAATGAATCTATACTGACATCATCAGGAAGTCCATGTAACTTCAGTGGCTGGGCAAAAGAACCACCGGATGCTCCTGCACAGCCTGCTGGAGCTGGAGAGAGCAACCAATCTCGTGTCAGGATGAAAAATCAGTTTAAGATTTAAGTGAATAACGGCTCTGATTCTGGTGTGTTAGTAAGAAGACAGACTCACTCTCTGGATTCCCTCCTCATTGACACACACGCTGCGGAAGAGTCTCTTAAAGGCTTTGCTGAGTGCAAAGGCAAAGAAGCGAATGGTGCTGAGCTGCAGGCGATGAGACATCTCATCCAGAATAAGAGACGCTTCTTCTGTAACACTCTCACTGCTCTCTCCTGATTCTGAAGAAACCTACACACACAGAGTCCAGTACACACATAAACACCCCATGCTGGATCTGTATTCCTAAACTCCCCTCACATAACAGTCTAACAATGGACTGTTCGCTCTGATGTCGCAAGCGATTCAGGCCCTAATCTGAACACAGTGAAGAATGAAACCTAGATTAACGTATACAACATCCAAACTATAGATTTTATTTTATAGTATTTAGTTTATATAGTGTATAGTATATATACTAAGTACTTAGTGATGTAACTAAAACAGTAAAAATGTACACAGTTCTGTATAATACACATATATAGTGGTGTGTAGTGGGCTAAGACTTTCATAACTCATTAGGATTAGTCCAGAAAAATCAAATGTTTACATTTTTATAGCAACCACAAGTAAAACCCCAGACAGCTTCTCATCCTTCCCACGTTTAAATTGTTGTGACTAGAGCTTAATAAACTTTAGTATGTGATATGATAAACAGCAGCCTAAACTTTGGCAAGGCTACTTCTGCATGGTGCAGTGGAGTGGTAATGACTGTCTGTGCTCACTGCACCTGTCTGATAACATGCTGTAGATGATCAGACTGCAGAACAATGCTTTTCAGCACGCTGGCTTTACAGGGTACGAGTCCCTTATAGAGTGTGGGAGTGTAGCATCTCAGAGCATATCTCAGATCACTGGATCTCCGCCTCTCCTCCAGGACATCTTCAAAATCATCCCTCTTCTTCATCACTGGATGCCTCACCTGTATGAGGGCATATTTTACCGTTTTGATTACTGCCCCTTTATTTTAAAATGTAGAACATGAGAAATGAAGGAGTAGATGTGACAAAACTTTAACTAAACTGTGTGTGTGTGTAAAAACAAAGCTATCTGCTTTACTTCGTCTTTAAAGTTAAGTCACTTTCACTTCGTCCTGCTCGCATCATGTAATAACTGTGTGCACATGCTGTTTAAAGAGAGACAGGAAGAGATGTGCGACAGACAGCACGACGTTGTGAAGACTCACTGAATAAAGCGCTCGGGAAGACATGTCCACTGCAGCCGTCACAGCGTGATCAGATGAGGGTGATCAGATGAGGGTGATCAGATGAGGGTGATCAGATGAGGGTGATCAGAGGAAGGTGATCAGAGGAAGGGTGATCAGATGAAGTGATCATGGGTGATCAGAGGAAGGGTGATCAGATGAAGGTGATCAGATGAGGGTGATCAGATGAGGGTGATCAGAGGCTTGATCAGGAAGGGTGATCAGATGAGGGTGATCAGAGGAAGGTGATCAGATGAGGGTGATCAGTGAAGAGAGGGTGATCAGATGAAGGGATGATGAGGGTGATCAGATGAGGGTGATCAGATGAAGGTGATCAGATGAGGGTGATCAGATGAGGGTGATCAGATGAGGGTGATCAGATGAGGGTGATCAGAGGAAGGTGATCAGAGGAAGGTGATCAGATGAAGGCTGTGATCAGATGAAGGTGATCAGATGAGGGTGATCAGATGAGGGTGATCAGATGAGGGTGATCAGATGAGGGTGATCAGAGGAAGGTGATCAGATGAAGGCGGTGATCAGATGAAGGCTGTGATCAGATGAGGGTGATCAGATGAGGGTGATCAGAGGAAGGTGATCAGATGAAGGTGATCAGATGAGGGTGATCAGAGGAAGGTGATCAGATGAAGGTGATCAGATGAGGGTGATCAGAGGAAGGTGATCAGATGAGGGTGATCAGATGAAGGTGATCAGATGAAGGTGATCAGATGAAGGTGATCAGATGAGGGTGATCAGATGAGGGTGATCAGATGAGGGTGATCAGATGAAGGTGATCAGATGAGGGTGATCAGAGGAAGGTGATCAGAGGAAGGTGATCAGATGAGGGTGATCAGATGAAGGCTGGGTGAGAAGTTTGCATGAAGGTTGATCGCTCGGAGCAGCACCAGCAGTCCTCACAGAATGAGAGGCTAGAAGGACACGATGCTTGATCGGCGGACCCGGAATGGGCGGGGCTTAGTGGACTGCCAATTTCTAATTGGTCGAATACGCTACTTCCGTAAACGGTATGTGTGTCACGTGACACAGGTTTCAGTGATATGTGTCACGTGACACAGGTTTCAGTGATATGTGTCACGTGACACAGGTTTCAGTGATATGTGTCACACAGGTTTCACATAGCACACGTACACAGGTTTCAGTCATAAGTCAGCATGACGTTTCAGTGTTTTCACGACAACATAACCTTAGCATCACTTTGTGAGCACAAGAGCATGATGTGCGCTTTAACAATTTACATGACTTTGTGAAAGTGCGTTACAACACATCATTAACATATCATTGTTTGTTAGTGATAATGATTTACTTTCACATTTTAAAAGTACAGAGTAATACTGAGCACATTGCATTGTGGGATGCATGTTGTGTGACGTGTTCTCAGCTGTGTACTTATTACTGATATGTGAATGTTGACAAAGACAAGAAGTTCCCACTGACTTTTACTTTAATTCACTTTTCAGAGCTCACAGGAGAAGAAGAGGAAAGAAGAAAAAACGAGGTTTGTTACTGTATTAATATTCTAGTTCCACCCAATGAATTCATCCGCTTAACATAAAATTGTCTGTATAATTGATTATTTCTTGTGCTTTGTTTTTTGTAGGAATGGGAGGGTAAATCGTCGAACATTCGAATGTAGAACATTTGTGTAGAGGATCACATTCTGACTGGACTGAAATGTTTCATACTCAATCTGTAGATCTCAATCTGTAGAACACATTTATAGTGTCTTCAATGACTGTCCTCCAGTATAACTCTGTTTAGTTGATCACTGTTACTCATTTATTAGTGGAGACACAAAACTATTTGACTGCTGCTGCTCAAACGCAGGGCGGAGATTTGAACAGACCCGCTGGTGTTTGTGCTACAGGCACAATGTTAAATGACACCTCTAATCATGCGGACTGTTGTGAGGGGGGGTGTAAATACATTTAGATATGATTTACCATTCTTAAAGACTAGTTTTATGTTAAATACATAATGTAACCTCGATTTTTGAAACAAACCACAGAGGAAACGTGCTGGTCTGTTGTCACAGTTTATTGTTTATTAAAAGGGAAAAGACACTGTTTCTCTTCTACACTATATATAGTAAGAAAAGCATGTCATATACAATGTATTTAAATATAGAAACAAACCACAAGACATACAAAACAATCACGGCAGTAAATGAGAACTCAAGGTCACGTACAGAAGAACAGCACCGAAAACACACAGTTTTTCCACTGTATTTGTGTGTGTCTGATAGATTAAAGGAAAGTTTGTCTTTTCAGCTTGTCATCAAACACTTTACATTGAGAAGCTGAGAGTCAAACAACTGACTAATGTACATCCAGACATAATATACTGTATTTATAAAAATAAATCTTCCTGGAATACTGTTGTATTGGTGTTTGTACTTTGATTTTGTTGGTGCTTTTTTTTGATGGTGGTCACACTCGCAATCATTTTGGGCATAAACTCGTATTTTCTTTTGTGCGTTTTCAGTGAAATTGTAGAAAAAAAAAACTTAATTCTTGTTTTGGGGGGAAAATACCATTACAGAATTGATCTGTGTCCTGTTGATCAGTGTCCATTCAATTACAGGAACTTTTATGTCCAAAACTGAAAACTGAAACTGTGAATGAGACTCGGAAATGATGAATGTCCCCAGACAGAAATGTGAGACTGGAAAAGCTGTTTATGTCGTACTTTTACAGAGCTTTAAAAATCTTTTATTATCTGTTTTATACTGAGTACATGACCAGTGACTGTTCGTTATATTAACATACATTTTAAAATATGTTTAATACAAACAAAAAGTCCAGTTTGACACTTGGAATCACAATGTAAAATGTTTAGTATAAGTGATCTTGGGCAGGTTTAGCAGCATCACATCGTGAGTATTTGAAGGAATGTTACAGGTTTAAAGCAAGTTAAATTCCACTGCAGCATGTGTAACATCATCAGTTACAACCAAAGAATCATGTTGACATGTCCCTTAGTTACAGTAATGGACTTATTGAACCCATGTCTATGGGGCAAGGCATTCTGTAGAGTTTAAAGATGGCAACATGAGCTCATCATTTTGTAAGAGTTTAAATCAATCATTTGTATAAAATTGTTAAGTTAGCAGGACTACTTTTCCAGATAAATGTAAATGCTGTAAGTGGAATTTGCTCCTTTACAGATCATCACAGCCACTTCAGCCATTACTGGCCATATTATGTGAAAGTTATTGAGTTTAAGGATGTTACATCATCCTGACATACGCTGAAAATCTGGCTTTACTTGACACAAAGTTAAATGAACAATTTTCACACTAGTGTCACATAGACTGTATGATGTTGCTTTCTCCTGACTATTCAAACTGTTTTTCAAGTGAAGTAACTTGCAGGTCACATGGTGAACCAAACTCAGATATTGTCCTCTGCATTTAACCCATCCAGTTAGCGTACACACACTGGAGTAGTAAGTTGTGAACACACACACTGTAAACTGTGAACACACGCCTGGAGCAGCGGCACAAGAGCACCTCAGCTGTTTTCTGCCAGCTCTGGGAATCGAACCAGTGACCTTTGGGTAATAAATCTGGCTCTCTAACAAATAGGCCACAGCTTTAATGTTTGCTTGTGGCCTTGTGTAATTCCACTGTACCTGCTCTGTAATCACAATGTTTGCTTTATAAAAGTCTGCTGTTGATGTAGTTTATCTCAAATTAAACCCAGAACATTCCTTAAGATTTAGTGCTCAAAATCCACATGTTCACTGCCCAACAAAAGCATTAGATAAAGCAATTTACATTAAACAAACTTTACAGAATTCATTACAATTGTCAACAACATCTTATTCTCTACATTAATAACCAATAAGCCATTATCTGTTCACACGTTTCATAAATGTCTCAGAAGTGTGAAGTTTATATCTGGATAAAATAATACACATAAATTAAATATCTCAGATTCTCTCTGGTCTCCCTGATAGCCTCCAGTAACAGAGTTATAAACTCAATATATGCTTCTGTCTCTTATTGCAGGATCTTCAAAGTGAGTATTTAATGTGTCCGTTTATAAAAGTGAGGATTATGATGCAGAAAGTTTAGCGGAAATCCACACAGAGAACACCAGAGGACGCACTGCAGCCCTGTGTAACAATCTCATTGACTGAATCAAGTGCATATTTACATCTGTACAACATGCAAACACAAGCTACTAAATACATGGTGTATTGTGACTGTATTGTGACATTATATCTAAAAAAATAAAGACTAAAGGGCACAAACTGATAAGTACTGATCAATTCTCATTATTAAATGAAGCTTTGCCTTTTTTGGCAAGATGTATGAAGCTCAAGTCGGTCTTTTTTTCTGGGACACAATGGTACTTCCAAGGTGGTTTAAAGCAGGTTTCTCTGAAGGCTTTCCCTGTCTGCTGTTGGTCAAGTAAACAGATTCCTCCGTTGTGTCGGGCTGTGTTAGGCTGGTAGAAATGCTAAAACGAGCAGCACTCTGATAGAACCAGATTATTTACACTTTCAGAGAAATGATTCTAAAATGCATTAGTTTTGTGTGCATATGAAGCAGGAAAAGGAGAAAGTATTTTGTTACTTTTTAAAGAACACATCAATCACAGTGTAAAGAGATTTCATTCTTACATTCTGGCTAAATATTCACAACAACTCTGGATAATACAAGCCCCATATAATGCCCAGGACTGAATGTACACAAAATGTACAGCACAATCTGGCCCTGTTCCCCCCAGTGTCCACACTTGTCACATAGACTGCTAGAGCACATCTCACTGAAGGCTCGGCAAGGGCCTATCTAGTGCACATACTAGAGGGACGCTTGTGTGTGCTGTTCTAGAACTGGCAGGTCATAAGAAACTAATTTTGTGATTTTGTCTTATTAGTGATATTTACTAAGGCAAGCTTCACTATCAATATGCCTGTACATAAGATTATGATTTTAACAAACCGTTAACTCTTAATATCAAATTTACATAACTAGTACAGACTGTAGCACACTTGTGCAACAGACATAATGACACCTCAGATTATCAGGGAGAAATGTAAACATCTAGTTTCCTGATAAAAAGCTCAATGATAAAGATCAGAATTTGTGGGTCTATGACGTGTAGAGACTGTAAACATCAGGTTTTGGTAGGCCAGGTCTTATTCAACCCCAGGAACCCAGTCAAGGTCTAAGTGATGATTCTGTTGAGGCCAAATCTGTGAGAATTTCAGATTTGAGCAACCCTGAGATGTGTGTAGCATGTAAAATTCACCTGAAACCTTAAATTTCACATTTCCACCTCACAGTTTTTAACCAACTTGCTAACAATATTTAAAATGCCTGATAGATTGTTAAATGATTTAAACAGTTTGTCTGTAAACATGGGAGTGATTTGTAAACACTGAAATCACTGACATGAACACGAGGGAGAAGATCAAATATTCTACAAAATTCTGATTTTTAATCCCATCAACAATTTTTTGCCACTGCTAACATATGTAATGCCTAGTAGGCTAGATTTGATTTAATTTTAGCTTTGCCTTTAGCTTTGGCCCCCACAGGGACGTCCTGCAGTGTGGTTGTCTGTAAACACTGAAATGCAAATCACTAACACGACCACAAGGGAAACAGATCAAATATTCCAGAAAAGTCTGATTATTCATCCCACCAAAGTTGAATGTGTCCGCTCCATGCAGAAGAACGTATGTGCTGTTTGATGTCAAAGGTCTCGCTCATTCTAACTGGTTTAAGATGATCACATGACGTTCTGTGGCACTTCCAGACCCGTGATCAGAGTGACCTGTGAAAAAGACACATTTCAGTTATGAATGTTATAACAGCAGATGTTGATGTGATGTGCTGATCACACAGGATGGATTTAATACTTCTGACTAAGAAAGGCAGAACACAGTGTGGGTCGGATTCTAACCTGCACATTGCGGTTCAGACTAACTGCTGGCATGAAGACGCCCTCCAGGTTCTCAAAAGCCACGGGTCCGTGCTGCTGTTTGTTGATGAAGAAGGTGAGCGTGTGTTTGATGAGGTCCAGCAGAATCCCCACACTGGAACCTTTAGTGATGCCGCCCTCAGCCCTGAAGGACGAAGCCGTATGAAGGAAATCAGTGTCACAGGTGTTCAAATATAAATGGCAGGGGTGGAAACATGGACATTAAGCCAGATTTAGCATCTGCTTACAAGGAGAAAGAAGTATTTGAGGTATAAACATTATCACTGTTATTCTGAAGACTGAACTCATGTAAGTCATGCAGACAGTTTGTGTTTGTGGAATATTAATACAGCACTGTCCTGTGAGTACAGTAATACATTCAGCTTGTAAATTCATAAATTCACCTCATGAATATTCAATAGGTTTTCCAGGCAGATAACAAGTAAACAGATCTTACGAGAGCATCTGACCTGCCACTAAAAAAATACACCAAAAAAATCTATTGGTTTCCAGTCATGTTACTTCAGCTATTTACATTAAATTCTTATCAATGTTATAACTCTAGAGTAGTGAAGAAACTTTACAACAAGACCAGATTGAGGAACATAAGATCTAATGTATGTTCAAATGTATGATTCCACCAGTAATATTCTATAACATACTGCCATCACAACCCTGTTGAGAAAACTACAGATGTTACTACTAGAGTTCTGCTGTAATGACTCAAACTATTTAAACACTGAAAAATGAATTTCACATTTATAATAGAAAGCTTTAATTAATTTAGAAGCTTAATTCTAAATTATAATAAATAAATAGAATTAAAAATCATTTTTAATTCTTTTGAAATGTGGAAGTTCTGTTGTGGACAGACAGGAAGTCTACACACATTTTCAGTGCTGAGCAGGCCTACAACTGCATGCTGACATACTGCTGGAATATATCATTCACATTATCCCACCACTGCTGTCACATACACAATAATAATCATAATACAAATCAGTGGTTGTTCCCTTTCAGTGTCAGGCAGACAGCCCTTCACAATGTTCTGCAATGTCACAAATCCAGCCAAATGAAGATGCAGACCTGTTGGTGTGGGAGTTGTTGTGCATGAACCAGGAGCGATTGTTGTCCACATACATGGCCCAGGCCTTATCATCCTTTCCTAGCATCATGTCCTTCATCGTATTAATCCGTGCCACGCCAAACGCAGGGTCAGGGTGGTTGTCGTAGCGATCCACGCTAAGTTCCCAGTAGTGCACACCCTTGGAGAAGGCGGCGGTTCCGAGCACCACCCGATCATCATAGCTGTTACAGGTCACTGTCTGGTTCTCACTGGACAAGACAATGTCTCTGTGAGCTGATGTGGGGTCAAAGGTGAACCACGCCACTGCAGATGAATCAAAGGAGAGAGTGTTTGTGTGGTCAAAATTCTCTTTTAACACAAATTTTGACCAATTGATCAAGACCAATGTTAGATTAAAACCTCACAGCGGTTATCTGGCAACTGATATTGCTAGTTAACATTTATGTTTTTGATGCTTGTATCCAAAGCAACTTAAAGTGCATTCAAGGTGTACATTTCATCAGTATATTAGTATGTGTGCTCTCTGGGAATCGAACCCATGACCTTTGCGTTGCTAATGCAATTCTACAGGAGCAACATTAACCTCTGCATGACTTCAAAGGTGCTATTACAGCCATTTTGCTCAATTCTGCCATTTTACTAACTCAAACTACACGCCCTCTTTCCAAATCCCCGCCTTCCAATATGTCAGCCAACCAGATGTCAGCCATCAAATCTTTCATAGGCAGAAAGTGTTTTGATTGGATAGATTCTGATCAATTTAAAAGTGTGTCCTGACCCATTTGTTGACTAGGGCTGCTGTAGACACAGGAGTGACTTATAATAGCGATTTATGTAGGACATTTTAGAAAAGGAATAAAGGCTTGTAGCACTGATTATGAGGATAAATGGTACAACCATCAAAATTAGCTGATTATACACATAGCTGCATACATTCAGAACTTTAGTGACACATCAATTAAATGAGTTATTAAAAGGTATGAATACTGAAGCTGGTTTGCTCATTTAGGGTTTCTCTCGTTTGGCAGTCGAGTGCATGTACAGCAACTGTAGAATCAAACATCACATGCGTTGTGCTAATTAACATCTCTTCTGGGAGCTCATGTTGCTTTGGTTGGTGTTTTATCTTGTTCTGCAAACATTAACTTCAATACATTTCTTTAGTTTAATGTAAGTGTTGTTGTGGTTTTGAGAACTAAATACTAATGGTGCTGGGCAGGATTTCACAAATATTTATGGGCTTGTGATGGTTCTGCAGAAGATTTGTGAGATCTGATTTATTATTATTAATAACAACATAATTAATAACAATCAAACATGTGTGAGTAGTGTGAGTAGTTGACATGACCTGCCAAACAGTAATGTACTTAATGTATCATGTATCATATTAATTAAATTTAGAAATCACCAAAACAGAAGAAACAGAAATTGCCATTAAACAATATGTATGTATATTATTATAGTTATTATTCTGTCTCAGCATTACATCAGCCTATTCTCTAGACATGAGCATCTGCCATTAAAAATAACATCTGTTGAGAGAGAAAGAGACAGAGAGAGAGAGAATTTTCACAGGCACTCTCAACAGTTAAAAAAACATATACAGCAGGGGTCCTTCCTCTTCAGGATCTGAGACCACACCAAGAAAACAGAATTTATAATGTAAATCTAAAGAGATGTGTGTGTGTGTGTGTGTGAGAGAGAGAGAGAGAGAGAGAGAGAGAGGAAGCTTTACTCTCAGAAACACGTTAAAGGTAAATGAAAGAGACTGTAAAACAGAAGTCCACCGAACGACAGAGAAACGCACCATCAGATGTCTTCAGAACTACAACTTTGCTGTAGGGTCCCACACCAGCACAGTTATAAGCTTTGACGCGAGCATTATACGAACTGTTGAAATGAAGGCCGTCTACCGTACACACTGTCTCTCTACCCACATACACCTCCTGATTGGAAGACAGCAAGAGGAAAAAAGATGGACAGGAAGGAAGTCAAAGATGGATCAAGAAAAACATTATGCTGCATGAGATAAGACATGAAGCCATGCTGCATGTCTGTCATGAATTATGAAACAAGCTTTGGAGAAATGTCTTTAGAATCTGTGAATCTGAAAGTGTTGAAAGAGCAAGAAAACATAAAAAAGATTAATTCAGTGATTCCCAAGTGGCCTGTTTAGTGTAGATCATATTTTCTTTTATCTCATGTTTGTGTTTTTTGAGGAATTATTTCAAATTAGCAATAAAATCTTTAACAGTGGAATCAAATCTGGTTCCTGTTCAATAATCCTATAATCTGTATTATTCAGTATTCTGACTTCTGTCACATACAGAGAATTTCAGATATTTTAATTTCTGTCTCCTCCTCATGCACTGACAGCAGGCACTCGCTCTGTGTACATCATTCATTCTGACTGCTGCAGGATTGTGAACATTTACCCGGTAAACTCCACCACTGCCATCATCCAGCTCCAGCACGTAACCTTCTACAGGCAAGGCCTGAAGTGTAGTTATCCTCCAGGCCAGGGTGGCGCTGTTGTTCTGCATGCAACACTTTTCCAGCTGCAACAGTGGGGCAGGGGGAACTGTGGGGGTTTCTGCTAAAACACAAAATTGTACATTGGCACACATTATTGATCAACTGTTGATACGCATCCTTAAAAGTGTCACAAGGTTAAATGAGGGTTAACATGGCGTGAAATGCACAAGAATAAAACACTTCATGAATGTCTCGGGTGCCTCTAAAACAAACAAGGGGTGGGGGCTGTGGGTTCGGGTGGGACTGGAAATTTTAGGGGTACAGTTAGCAAGCAGCCACTCCGAAATACCTCCTGCGCTCTCCACCTCTTTCTGGCCACCTGAATGCATTTGTTTCATTACTGCAGCCTCCTGACCATCTGAAAGACGATGATGCACCGATAAACTATGAGTTCTGTGCAGAAGTTTTTCATGCAAGAACATGTTCTGTTTCAAGGAACTCAGCTATATAAATTCTTATTCTATTCTTACGGTACTTATTACTATCAAAACAGTGAAGTGTTGCCCCCAACACTGGTGAGCACAAACAGCAGTTACAGTGAATAGTAAACCTTGTGCATTGTATGTTGACATGTGAACGTGTCACCTTTGCTCTGTGTGAAGTCCAGCTGGAGTATCGACTGCATCATAGGGTCTGTGTTGATGCTCAAGGCAAATTCTGGGCAGACCTTTGGCTCCAAAGCACCTTTCACCCACTGATCCTGTGAGGCCTGGACACGCTTTATCAACGCATCTGAGATCTGAAGAACCAGAGAGAAACGAGACCGGAGAAGAGAAACATTAATAATCTGCTGTGATCAGTGAGATCTGACAGTTCAGACAACTGCTCAGTTCACTTTCAAGATCAACCCTATTAAGTGAACTCATCACTTAGTCTGTATCACATGAAAAATGTTCAGATGTGGAGGTAAATTATTTTTGGATGAAATACATTATTAATTATTTATCTCATCTGAGACAAACTGACACAGTTTTATTTGACATCTGCCTCTCTGGTGGGCAGGAGTCTTTGACTCAGATTACATGTGTTGTGAGGGCACTCAGAGAAACATCACAATCAATGCTTCATAAATACTGCAGTACAAGAGCAGCGCTGATCTGCAGTCTTTACTCTCTCTTCTGCAGCTGTTGATATATAACATCCATTATTGAAAGAGTGTAACTACTGAAGATAAGTGTGAACAGCAGTTAAACACCTGCTCTTTCTCTCTCTCTCTCTCTCTCTCTCTCTCTCTCTCTCTCTCTTTCTTTCTTTCTTTTTATTCTTTGCTGAGTTACTACATAAGTGCGTGTCTGAGTGTGTGTCTGTGTGTGTGTGGGGTTTACTTAATCAAATATTGGCGACAAATTTGTACCCAAAAGTCAGCAAAACCTGACAAATCTGAGCAAGACCTCCTTTGGGGAGAGATTAGGGTTACTGTTAGAATGCGTGTGTGTTTGTTGGTGTACCTGTAGGAATCCACTGGGGTCATTCTCTTTAATAACCTCCAGACAGAATTCCATCATTCCTGTGGTCTGTCTGAGTTTCATCGTGCAGTGAGTTATCTGATCCTTGACCGTCTGCAACAGAAAGGATATGGTAAGAGACATTTTAACATGCTCACAGTGATAAACTCATAGTGCCATGTGTCACATCAGATAAACACTTCAAAGAGAAAGAAGCAAGATAATCAATATTATCACACATATGCACATGATTTGAATGGTTGTCAAAGATCTTATGTTTAAGAGAATATTCCAAAACATTCTGACGTTGTGTTATATTGTGAATATAGTCACTCAGGGCTGTGGCTTCTCATACCTCATTGCTGAGGTATTAACTGATGTTTCATTTCAAATGCTAAAATAAAGAATATATTCAATATATATATACAAATATAAGAATCTGAAATTGCAATACAAATAAGTGCTCAAGCGTCATGTATTTTCCATGTGCATCCACAGCTAACTATAAAGAAAATCAGATCAAATCAGTAACTCTATTAATCGTGCATGAATTATACTGTGTAATTATTTAATGATGCAGTTGTCAAAAACTCTCAGGTCAGAGATTAATGACTGTATAATTATGAATGACAGAACCAAAATTAACCCGTAAGGGTACAAATAAAAAATTAAACAGTACAAAAGAATAAGAGGGAAGACTGGTGAACGTGGCAGCTGTAAACTGAATCAAAACACCAGCCTAAAACTTCATTAATCTGAGCTTACAAATATGGACACAAAGAGATTCCTCTATATAATAATAATATTAATCCTATTTTTGTATTTAGTTTTGTCTACCAGCCTCCTAATGATTAACATCAATGGGGAAAGACTTTTATTTATAATGCACATCAAGTCAGCAAAATAACTCAAGTCAAGTCTGTTATTTAACATAAACTGTTGTTTAAACGTTACATTTCTTTTAGCTGGAATACAACATTTACACCCCCGCCAAAGCCCATGTCATCTTGTGTTAAGTGTGGGATGATGGGTACAGCTCTGTTGTGGGAATACTGAAATGAATTAGAGTGGAAAATGCTGTCCCGTCTCACGCTAAATCTAGACGCACTTCATAACATTAACACAAAGGCAGACAGATGAAGGAAATTATTCTGACAGCTACAAATGATAATCTGTTGTAATTATCAGAAAAATGTAGTAGAGTATTGTAGGATGTCACTAGTGTGCATGATATGATTGTATGCTGCACTGGTCTCAAATCGTGGTGAAGACTTCTCTACTTCCTATTCAAATCCGCTGTGTTGACAATGCACATGAGAACCAATAAGGTTTCCACTTCAGTCCTCCTTCTCCTTATATGGTATTAAGTGGAGAAGATGACTATCAGTAAATCATTTCAGATTACTTTCTACTTCTTACACAAAGCTTCATATAACCTCAGAAGACGTGCATTGTAGAGAATAAACTTATGTAATATAATATAACTTATGTAATACTGGTATGATACTTTTATGTGCTGTTTGGGATTTGATAGTTACTTTCCTCAACCTCATCCAGTGTCCCACAGGTGGGAAAAAATGTGTACAGGTTTGGAATTTGAATTTTTGTGTAAACTAATTAACTAAACTAACTTAGTTTTTGTCTAAGCTAATATTGCTCCTGTAGTGCCGCTTGTGCTTTAGTTTAGCATGTTTAAAATCACAATGCTACAATCACATACAATCACAAAATTACAATGTTTTATGTAAAGTTGATCAATAACGAACAATGCAGACCTACCGGGAAAAATTCTGTGCAGTAATAATTTGTTTCAGTTTTTAAATAAAGTTGTTTTCATTATTCAACACACAAAAAACATTAATCAAGCAGTTTTCTTCAAGAAAAACATAGTATAACTTCACTGCTAATATTGTTATTACTTTTATGTTTTAAAAAAATTGACTATAAGTGATTGTAATTGTAATAAACATAATTTTTTTTTATTATTTGAAAGGTTTTCTAGTTTCAGCGAGGGCCATGACAGGAAAATAAAGCAGTAACACAGATATACTGCTGACACTCAATGACTTTATTCTGACCATATGTTGTGGTACCACTGAGACAAAAACTCAATCTGCTTTCTGACATGTCAGAGGAGAATTGTAATACAAAAACTCTCTATCACATCTGGCACAATGTCATGTGACCCAGTGAGAAATGAATCTCCCTTATGCAGAATTCTGCAAAAGACCAACAGGCAAAGCAGTAACACAGACCAGGAAAAACTGAACTGAAGTCAAAGTTTAGAACCTGCACAAAGACGTTTAGTAGCTCAGACCCTCAAATATTATTGGAAATCTACATTTGAAACCTTATTTTGTCCTTATTTTTATGTTCTTAGATATTTTACTGAATGAAATAATAGTAAGTGTGATTTGTATAGTGTGTGTGTGTGTATGTGTGTGTGTGTTCACCTACCTTCAGTTTGCTCTCTTTCTCTTTGGTGACCTTGGTAAGCAGTTTGGCTTTCTGCCGAGTGAGAGTTTCAATCAGAGAATCACACTGAGCCACCAGACAAGCCTCGAACTCAACCCCATTCTCCTGTTCACACACACACACACACACACACACACACACACACACACACACACACACACACACACACACAGCAATCTCTCTTTCAGCTCTAAATAAACCAGGCTCTTTTGCCACTGCACCTTTAAGATTTCTATATGTAAATGAAATAATATGTAGATGTGGTCAGCCGTATAAATGTTGAGCAATTTATTACAGTTAAATGACAAACATGTACTTTGTAATGTTAATCAGCAGTATTATTTTTACAGTATACAGCTTATATTTTTACTGTTTCTTTTGTTATTTGTCACTTTTAGTCACTTGTTTTGTAAAGTCCAGTTTATTTTACTACAGTATACAATATTACCACACATCTCATTTTCTCTGTGTAATACACTGTAACACGTTCTGTAACACTACTGCACTGTCTAGTAAATATCACTTAAAAAATGATCATTTTTGTTTATATATTTTCTGAAAGAAACATTTTAGCAGCTTAGATTCAATAAATGGTCTGAATGGACTGTGGAGGAGTTTTGATGTCAACATGGTGCTTCAAACAGCAAATAGAACTGGACAAAATAATAACTGTTGCTGTTAATGGAAATGATATCACACGCACTT
The DNA here is from genome assembly GCA_036877525.1 of Chromobotia macracanthus. Classification (NCBI taxonomy): domain Eukaryota; kingdom Metazoa; phylum Chordata; class Actinopteri; order Cypriniformes; family Botiidae; genus Chromobotia; species Chromobotia macracanthus. Next base: position 839,700 of record JAZGTH010000087.1, read on the forward strand.
CACCTTTAAAAAGCTTTCGGAAGCGTCGGCGGTGATCTGTGTGATGTGTGCGCTCTGATGGATAACACAGTGTAGGAGTTTTAACAGATCATTCATTCACATTGAGAATCAGATCTTCACTGATACACCCACACAGCAGCACTGAGCAGATGAGAGAGCCGCTTCATCTACTGTACAGCACTGAAGAACAGGATCTCCACAAATGAAACTTCTGTCACCGTTTATTCACCCTCATGTCATGCCAAATACTGTGTGATTCTCTCTTCCGGTAAACACCAAGAGTTTGACAGGATGTTCATTGTGATCTTTTCCACACAACAGAAGTAAATGGTGACAGAATTTTGGGAATTGTGTGTGTGTGTTGCAGTAGATTGAAAAACACTGTTCCTTTCAAAACCTTCTCTCTCACTTCTCTCTCTCTCTGTCTGAAAGGACATTAAACTCTCCAAAATAGCTGGGATCTCATAATCCAGTGTTCTCCAGGCAGAATACAAATCAAAAGTCATGACTTTTATACACATGTATGAGGTATAAACTGAATGTGTATGGATCTGTCTTCAATACAGACAAAAGCTGAGCTTTATCACTTTCTCTGGATTACTGCTGTACACTACAGTATACACTATACACTAACCCAAAACAGGCAAAACTTCATGTTCCCGTGTTAATCAGAAACGAGGCATTTTATGTGGGGCACATGTTGATTATTATAATCAGCCCAATTCCTTTTTAATGAGCTCTTCATTTGCATCTTTAATGAGACGCTCACAAATCAAAGCTAATATATGCTAGTATTGGTTGTGCTAGCATGGCTGTTTATGCTAATTATGTGGTTGTTTTTTACCACTTGCTCTGATGTAAAGTTTTTTATGTACAAGTGTTCAAAACATAGTGATGCTATGAAATGTAAATGAAGACATTCAAAACTGTTTTATATTTTCACATGTAACATATGAATAGTTTGATAAGTCTTCTTCAGAGAGTTCGCTGGGTTCAGTACCTGTATCTGCTGAAGTAAGTTCTTCAGCTGCACCAGGAACTCTTTGGCCTCCTTGGCTTTGTCAGACACTCCGTTCAGCGCCTGTGACAGCTGACACTGCACACACAAACCAATACATTCATTTCTTTAGTAAGTAAATCTTTCATTTAGGTAATATTTGTTTTGTGTTGTTGTGGCTCCTGTATTTTTGTACAGGAATTATTGTCATTAATGTTAATATTGTGATCTTCAGAAACACTTTATAACTAGATTAATCACTAACACCACATCTTAATTATGACCAGACATCATCTTCATACACTTAATTAAACCAGATATTACCTAACCAACCAACATTACCCAGCATCCTCAAACACCACCCGCCATTATACACATCCTTAAACACCACCCGACATTATACACATCCTCAAACACCACCCGACATTACACACATCCTCAAACACCGCCTGACATTATACACATCCTCAAACACCGCCCGCCATTATACACATCCTCAAACACCGCCCGCCATTATACACATCCTCAAACACCGCCCGCCATTATACACATCCTCAAACACCGCCCGACATTATACACATCCTCAAACACCACCCGCCATTACCCAGCATCCTCAAACACCACCCGACATTATACACATCCTCAAACACCACCCGCCATTACCCAGCATCCTCAAACACCACCCGACATTATACACATCCTCAAACACCACCCGCCATTACCCAGCATCCTCAAACACCACCCGACATTATACACATCCTCAAACACCACCCGCCATTACCCAGCATCCTCAAACACCATCTGACATTATACACATCCTTAAACACCACCCGCCATTATACACATCCTCAAACACCACCCGACATTATACACATCCTCAAACACCACCCAACATTATACGCATCCTCAAACACCACCCGACATTATACACATCCTCAAACACACATAAAACCCGCCATTACCCAGCATCCTCAAACACCACCCACCATTATACACATCCTCAAACACCACCCGCCATTACCCAGCATCCTCAAACACCAGACATTATACACATCCTCAAACATCACCTGACATTATACACATCCTCAAACACCACCTGACATTATACACATCCTCAAACACCCCATACCCGCCATTATACACATCCTCAAACACCACCCGACATTATACACATCCTCAAACACCGCCCGACATTATAACATCCTCAAACACCATTATACACATCCTCAAACACCACCCGACATTATACACATCCTCAAACACCACCCGACATTATACACATCCTCAAACACCACCCGCCATTACCCAGCATCCTCAAACACCACCCGACATTATACACATCCTCAAACACCACCCGCCATTACCCAGCATCCTCAAACACCACCCGACATTATACACATCCTCAAACACCACCCGCCATTACCCAGCATCCTCAAACACCACCCGACATTATACACATCCTCAAACACCACCCACCATTACCCAGCATCCTCAAACACCACCCGACATTATAACATCCTCAAACACCACCCACCGCATCCTCAAACCCCGTTAACATCCTTAAAACCCATTATACACATCCTCAAACACCACCCGACATTATACACATCCTCAAACACCACCCGACATTATACACATCCTCAAACACCACCCGACATTATACACATCCTCAAACACCACCCGACATTATACACATCCTCAAACACCACCCGCCATTACCCAGCATCCTCAAACACCACCCACCATTATACACATCCTCAAACACCACCCGCCATTACCCAGCATCCTCAAACACCACCCGACATTATACACATCCTCAAACATCACCCGACATTATAAACAACCTTAAACACCGCCTGACATTATACACATCCTCAAACACCACCTGACATTATACACATCCTCAAACACCGCCCGCCATTATACACATCCTCAAACACCGCCTGACATTATACACATCCTCAAACACCGCCCACCATTATACACATCCTCAAACACCGCCCGCCATTATACACATCCTCAAACACCGCCTGACATTATACACATCCTCAAACACCGCCTGACATTATACACATCCTCAAACACCGCCCGCCATTATACACATCCTCAAACACCACCCGACATTATACACATCCTCAAACACCACCCGACATTACCCAGCATCCTCAAACACCACCTGACATTATACACATCCTCAAACACCACCCGCCATTCCTAACATGGTTTAAAAAACAGCCGACATTCTTAAACACTACTCATCATTTCAAACATTATCAAACATCACTCAACATCACCCATCATTCCTAAACACCTCCTGAAACTCCCAGCATTCCAAAGCCTAGTCAGTCAGCTGTCAGGATTGTAATGACTTTGGTGGGTTGCCCTGGGTCAATACAAAATCGGCTTTAGATTATTCAAATGCTGGCATACAAACTAACCCCACATCCAGCCATAAAAACAGCTCAATAAGCATGAAAAATATGAATATGTATGCTCTGCTTTATAAAGCTAGATTTACACTTATGCATTTGGCAGACAAGACCTATAGTCAATTTAAGGTATAAGTTTGTCATATGTATTCCCTGAGAATCTAACCCATGTCCTTACTGTTGCTAACACCAACAGAAGTCATGCAAACACACACACATGCAGACACACAAGCAGATACACACACAGACACACACACATTTTCTTCCCACCTGCTTCTCTTCCTCTGGGCCTTCCTGGCCTTCTTGTAATCAGCAGGGTCTTAAATCAATGAAACAAACACACACACACACATAAACAAACACACACAGACACACACATACAGCTCCTCGCTTCATTAATGTACCATCTGCTCAGGCAAGCTGTCCAACCCGCTAACAAGACCCTGACAGATACCCTTCACACGCCTCTCTTCTCCCAGTGTGTGTGCTTGTGTGTTCAGAGATGACACCGGACCACCTCTGATGCCAATGATGCGACAGGGACAATCTGGCCCTCTTTCAAAACACTAGGGCTAATTTCACCTAAAGAATCAAACAAAGGAATGGGCTGGATTTTTTGTCCCACTTTGTTAGAACATGTTAACAGACTTAAAGTGCATAATGTCATGATTCTAGCTGTAGTGTATGGATCACGTCATCAGACAGTCAGTTATATAGATGAGCTTCTGCAGAGGTACTGAAATTTATTTAAAGGGTTACAGTGTTTACATCTTTTTGTAAAATAACCTGCAATGGTTTTATTTTCGTTTATTAAGCTACAATATGCTGAAAAAAATATACACACCAGGAGAAAAAACTTTTTCATAGCTATTTTTCTAACTGTATTTATAAAGTGAATGTATTCTAACTGTATGTATAAAGTGAATGTATAAAGTCACATCTGAACTGTATGTTTGTCACTTTAACCAAAACAAACGCTGTTTAGTAATACACATTTTTCTCCCTGATGAAAAACTTGGCTTAGACCAGCAAGAATGTGGTCTAAGCTGGTTTGTGGTTAAGCTAGTTAAGAATGCTTGGACCAGCATTTAACACACTGCATATGATGGTGACAAGCAATGTTGGTGTTTTCAACAGGTTATCTGTAAGTCACTTTGAATAAAAGCATCTGCTGAATGGATGTAAACAGATGCAATGGTTTATGGGTATTGATACACTGAAACAGTGATTGTGTCTGTAATTAAGTAGAGTGCTCTGAAAAACAGACTGTTCTCACATGAAATCACATTAAAACAGAGATTCTGTCTTCAGTTCCTCTATCCTGTTAAAAGACGGAGATCTTATTATCAACTTCATCAGAGCAATGTGATGAAGAGTTGATGAGACGTGCAGTGAATTCAGAGACACAGCAACACAAGCACTGTGTGTGTGTGTGTGTGTGTGTGTGTGATTGAAGATAACACAAATCTGTGCTCATGTTCTCGTGACCTTGATTCAGAAGCAGGATAATTATGCTGCTTACCTCCGAGATGGAAGTAACTGCACGGATGTGGACTAGTGACTTAAAACGCCCCCTATTTCTATTCCTCCTAACCATTTTACCTCAGTTTTAATGTTAACAAAACACAATGATGAACTCCATCAATTCTCCTGAGCTATAAAAGAGAAAGTTCTGCACAATATAAACTTCTCTTATACTGTTGCTGTTGTACAGTCTGTCTGGACTTTTACCCAAAATCTTAATTTGGCTACATTGTACAATCTGACAATCAGCAATCATACAGGACAGAAAAAGTTTTAAGAATTACATTTATTTTAAAAGAAATACATTCACGCCCTATAAACAAACAGACTTATTGGGGTAAATGTATGCTTAAAGAAGAATAATCTTATGCAAGATGTTACCTTAAATCAAGCATTAACATCAACAATTTTGCTTTGTAAGTTAACATTAAAACACTGCATATATGTTAAAGGGGTGTTTCAATATTTCCACTGGACAAAACTACAGCTGAAGAAAAGGCTTTCTGCAGTGTGGACAGTTCATTAGGTTTTGGAACACAGCCGTCATGTCTGCCTGTGGGCTGCTGGAGGTGAGAGCAACCAATCAAATCACCCGACTGACACGGCTCCAACAAATCTCTCTCTCTCATTTCTTTTTGTCTCTCTTTCTTTCATTCTTTCATCTTTCTGTTCATTCTGAATGCTCATAGACCTCGCTAATTTCGCTGGGCAGGAATCAGAAATGTGTGTTTATATGCTGTATGCCAGTGAGGAAGCCCTGAGGTTTATTTATACTCAGAACATAAATATACTTACAGAGCATGAACTAGAAAGTGTATTTTGCCTAATATTTGTGTAAATGCAGTAATACAGTGCATAAAAAACCAATAGACTGTATGTCTTTTTAATAGTCTGATGTGTGACAGTTTAAAAAAAACTTCTACCATCACCTACCATATTATTAGTAATAGTAAATGTATTTAGTAAAAGATGTTTTGTTATTCTGCTAAACATCTTTTTGTGTTCTACTTAAAAATTACTGCATTTCTTGGTCATTTGTTCCCAAAAAATTGAAAGGAAAAAAGTATTGTATTTTGTTAAATAAAAATTACATTTATTTTGAGAGAATTCTGTTGCAGTAGGACATTATTTTCATAACACTTCAGCACATTTTTCTCTCCAATTCTCACTACTGTAATGCAAAAATAATATTTTATTTTAAATTGTTGAGTATACTGGGAATAAACTATGAAAAACTACAAAAAAAGCAAAAAGGTAAAACATTGTGATACATTACGATGATGATCTGGGCAAAAAATCTGTATTTATGCAAAGAAAAATCTTTTTTGGAAGTGAAGTATGCCTGTGAGATTGGTGAGAGTGTCAGCATTTATTTGAGACAGGACAGGCGAGAGGTTGTCTGTCTGTAAGTCTGAAGATCACTGATGGTTGTGTGAGAAAATGAAACACTGGCGTAAGTTCATGTGTAACCATGGAAACTTGCAGGATTACATGGTTCTGACGTTGAACAGGACGAGTGATATTAGGAGGCTGTGTGTAACTCTCTCTCTGTATTCCTCTCTTTCTCTGTCATAAATAGTTTAGTATCAACCCTGCTGACTGACCAACATTCACTGGAGCTTTACCAGTTCATAAATGTAAGTTACAATTGTCACTGCAGCTAATGAAGTGGTTTTGTGTGATTTTTATACATTTGTATAATCTTATCCTCTTGAGGAAATGTTGCAGCTTGAATATGTTTTTTGAGGACAGGATGTGTTGTATTACTACCATGAGTTTACTCAGCGATTCCTTGGTCACAGATAGCCGGCAGGAGAAAGCATAAAAAAGCCTTCTTACACACACACTCAGCACTGCCATATGGAAGAGTAGTACTGCATATTTCACTTACATACGTATAGCCTACATTCTGCCTGCTAGTGTGTGTGTGAGTGTCAGCCAAAGCCATTCTTGCGTGTCATAAATGTGTGTGTGGGGGAGGTCAAAGCTATTTTCACATACTCTATTTATGAATATATGTGGGAGGAGATGGTATTCCTGCTTTATGTCTGTGTGCTGTCTGTTTTATTTCTTGAATATTATATTGGGTGTGTTTGAACATACTGAATGTGCAGTGCTGGGCTGGAACAGAGCTGAGAATCACTCATCTGCTGGGATTTATCTCTGTCTAGGTTTTGCTTGTTTTCTCTGGCAGTGATGTTGACTTCATACACAATTCAACTGTCAAATTTACAATAGTTTTGAGAATTAAAACCTATATATATATATATATGTGTGTGTGTGTGTGTGTGAGGGGTGTATTATAGATACAACATATATGAATAAATGCTACATTAAATAATATAAATATATAAGTTTGCAGCATACACAAAGACCTATAAATCCACTTGTCTTGCTGCAGTATTTAGGGACAGATGTGTCTCTAGCCGGTCAGGGTCAGGGTGATGGGTAGTGTTTAAAGAAGAGGTCAGGGGTCAGAGGTTAAGGGTCAGTTAATAGTAATCCAGGATGGAAGTGTGTAGATATCAGAGCACACTTCCACAGCAGCAACACAACACCTTATAAAACTCACACACTGCACAGTGAAAACTACACCTATATTACATTAATACACTCCAGACTCAAAGAAATCACTTCTGATGGTAACAGGTGAATTGAATCTGATTTGGCAAATATAAATGTAACATGTCAGGCAATTTCACTCATTTTGGCTTACAAAAAATTCACGCATTGGAACAATCAGCACTTAAAACATAAAGAGTCAAAAGCCCCCAATATGTTATACGAGAGATTCGGGCTAGTTCAGGTGTGGAATGGAGGTGCTGTTCCAGTTTAATGGATTTTTCTGACAGCTTCATACAATGTGTGAAAAATTATCTATTATGCTGGTTTCATCCCAATCCATTAAAGAGCATGAAGAATAAAGATGCCCAGAGGGAGGCTTGAATTTAGACTGACTCATACACACTCACACAGTTCCTCCCTGCCTGCAGTAACACACACACACACACACCACGGTTCTCTTCATCCACACAATTCATCACTGTCACACACACACACACACACACACACACACACACACCACAGGCTTCATCCAGGCACGTCTCTCATGCTACTGTCACACACACACACACACACACACCACGGTTCTCTTCATCCACTACACACACGTCTCTCATGCTACTGTCACACACACACACACAACACAGTGCAGACACACAGAGGTCTCTGCATCCACTACACCGTCTCTGTGCTACTGTCACACACACACACACACACACACACACACACCACCGGTTTTTATACACACACGTCTCGTGCTACTGTAACTACACACTACAGGGTTCTCTTCATCCATGTCTCTCGTGTACTTCACAACAATGATTCTCTTAAAACACACACCCACACACACTCTCTTCATACTACACCCTCTCATCTACTTCACACCCCCACACAACGCGGTTCTCTTGATCGACACAACACGTCTCTCATGCTACTGTCACACACCACACACACACACACACACACATTCTCTTTATCACTACACGGATGACCTTATAACATACACACTACACACAGTTGTGTATCGTACAGTAATGACATCACAGTGTATTTATTTTGTATCACACACACACACACTGTTCTCTTCATCTACACGTCTCTCATGTTACTGTAACCACACACACACATGGTTTTACATGGTTCTTCAGTGCAGCCTGCTTTACAAATACACAGGTGCTGCTTTCTCGTGCATTCCGTTACCTTGTGTTGTTTCCACATGACGGCCAGAGGCTTCACGTCGTGTCTGCCGTGTCTGCCCTCCTGCAGGCACTGGGGGCACACGGGGGTCTTGCAGCTGACGCAGTACATGCTGTGGTTCTCCGCCTCGTGATCCACACACGTCGCCTGTTTGCGTGCGGAGGCGCCGGCCGGCTGCGCGCTCACCGCCGGCGCTCGAGTCGGCGGCACCAGCCGGTGCTTGGCCAGCGGTCCGCGGGAAGGATGGCAGCGCTGCTGGCACGGAGCGCAGTAAAACACGTCGCACTGCTCGCACATCACCGTGGCGTCCACCGGATTGCGATCGCACAACTGGCACTTGACGGAGGCGGTGCGGCTGTGCTGGTACCGGGACACGATCGCCTCCAACAGCCGGTTCCTCTGGAGTCCCCGAAGCCCCCGCTCGTCCAGGGACCCGCTGCGGTGGCACAGCGGGCAGGTGATGGAGCAGTGGCGGTGGAGCAGCGTCGGCGGAAACACCCGCACCCCGTTGGGAGACTTCAGGCACGGTGTGTACGACCCGTAGCCGCTGTCCGTCTCGCTGTACATGCTCATCTTATCCATATCCAGGTAATCGTAGTCCGACGTGCCGGAGCTCCGGTTCTGCGGAGCGGGCTCTCCCTCCGGGGTCTGCACGATGATATTCCGGGCACACGCCAGGCAAACATTATGTGAGCACGGCAGAATAACGGGCTCCCTGAAGAGAGAGCCGCACACCGGACATTTCAGTTCCTCCTCCATCGCGTCCATAAACCCGCTCACACGTCCGGCCGATCAATGAAGCGGAGCAGCACCGCCAGACGGGGACAGCTCCTGTCACCCTCAGCGCGCCTGCGCGGGGAGCGAGGCGCATTGTGGGTGTTGTAGTCCTCATGACGACAACCGCTGCTACGCCTGATGTTTAAAAAACTACAAGTCCCTTACTTACCCTAATTAAATGCGGCGAGACAATTTGTATTATAGTCGCAGGGTCAGCTGTTAAAAAACTCATTTGCAATTTAAAGAGCCCGTGTGTAAACAACCCCGTTAGAGGAGGACAGGCGGGATAATGGTGCTGGTGGTGCATTCAGGACAGAGCAGACGCTGGTTTACAGATCTGGGGCCTGTTTGTGCTCTTATAATGCACATGCGTCATCACAGCACGTCATCGTCACACTCCCACACCTTCTCATTATTAACTGCTAATGGGGACATAAGCACCTTCATATAAATATTGCGCACTTAAATGACGTAAAGTATAATAGTTAAAGCCAATAGAAAAGATCAAATAAATGCATTAAACGTTTTTCTTATTATGGTACACACACAACATATCAACGTCCTGCACTTTTTACTTTTCATTTATAGACACCACATGTACACCAACAAAAAAACTTTTACTTTTATAATAGCACTAATAGCACTTTCATAGTATTTATTAGTATTTTCCCAGACTTTTAGAAGCGATTGCATACAAAACCATGTTTAAAAAATATAAATGCGCTTAAAACAATGCACTGATAAACAGTGCAGGGCTCAGTTTTCTATTTATTTTTATCACTGATGACACATATTGTTCTGTCACACCATGTTGTTCAGAGGCATGACAAGATTAGACTGGAAATCTGCCAAGAGAAAATGAACTCTTATCATAGAGGACGATGTGACCAAGAATGGAAAATCAGCATCCTAAAGAATATAAGAATGTATCTGTACATTCAGTACATAACAGTACAAACCATAAAATATCAAAAAAACAAGATTTTTGTTTGCTGCATTAACATTCTGCAGTGTTTCAAATTTATTTAGGCAATGAATATGTGAAAACATGTCCCAGTTTCTCATACATAATAACAATTCAAACCTTTTCTATAACTATTTTAAATGAAGGAAAAACATGTTTATTTCTACCTCATTTTGGCTGAGTGAAAGAAAAAATTTGTTTTGAAATGTAATTACTTAAATGTTAGGAGACATGTATAACCAATATTAAATTTCAATGACTTTAGTTATATACAGTTAATTATAAATGATTTAACATCCAACAGTTGATTTCTCTGCAAAGCACAATTAATACATGTAATATCATGAAATGTTAGTTGCTGTATGTGGTTTGACTTAAGGAGTGTACGAGTCTGAGAGTGCATCACAGCACCAAAAGCGAGTCTGAGAGTGTGCTGAGATTTAGCAGTGCGTTATAATTGTCATAACATTCATTCTAGACTCTTTTAAACAACAGACATGGTGCTGTCAGGGTTGACCCTGACAGTGCGAGAGCTCTTTCTCAAATCCTGCAGCTGTTTGGCTGGTTTACCGACTCCTTCCTCAAACCTGCTCTCCACAACAGGAAGAACCATCTCGTGCAGGAAGGATGCATTCTGCAGAATGAAGGCCTTTTTCTCTGCCTCCTGCTCGCAGCGCAGGCTGTAGTCCACATGCTGCACAGACACCAGTATGATCTCCCGCAGGCTCTCTAGAAACACCATGTGCAGTTCAGGGAAGTACAACTTCAGCCCCTCCTCCAGGAAAGCCATCATCTGCTTGGTGAAGGCCACAACAGTGTAGCTCAGGTTGACCCAGCAGTCCTCCCCCGTGTACTGGTCAAAGCTGCTGATCCCGCAGCTCCTCATTTCATCCTTGAGTTTCGCCAGAGCTTCAGGTGTCATCAGGTTCATCCTACGCCACATCTCCTCAGAGTTACGATGCCGTGTGGCCTCTATGATGATGTCCTTCTGGCTTTGGAGAGCTGCTCTGATGTCTCTTACCAGTAATGACTGTAATATGAAGGTGAGATCCAGGCCTATCTCACTCAGCTGCCTGCAGTGTTCGCTGGCAAACTTCACACACTCTGCAGCAGTGGACAGGCTCTCTTTGCTGTCAAACACCTGCTTGCTGAAGGCATCAACGAACATTTTCATCACAGAACGAGACCAGACCACAAAGGCGGAGTAGCAGCCTGTGTTGCCTGCAAAGTCCATCTCAAACTCCCTGGCAGTCTCAAGCAAACTCGTGAAGAAGATGTTGCAGAGCTTTTGGATGTACAGAAGTGTGGCGCCCTCAATGCGCAGCTGCCTGATGGCGGTCTGGACCGCAGCTGCTCTGTTTTTCAGAAAGAGCTCACAGGCCTTCGTGGATTGACCCAGGCGGATAAGCTGGGAAACGGCCCTCCGTGTGGCTTTGGGTCCCCCGCGGAGGGAGCGATCAGGGGAGAGCTCGAACATGAGCACCTCCGTCAGCTGTCGAACACGCTCATCCACCTTGCTTCTCAACTCCTTCACCCGTGGGCTGACTGGCTGCTCCTTCAGATATTCGTTCAGCTTATCTAAAAGATCAACAGCACCTTCAAAGTCTCTCTGAGCGATGCAAACATCAAGATCTTCTGGCAGCTCCTGTATCCATTCAGGGCTCAGATCCACCAGCTCCTCAGAATCCAGAGGTTCGTCCTCATCAAATGGGTTTGTGGAAACTTCCTGTCTGACCGGTGACGTTGGCACCTTCCTCTTCCTTTTTGTTCTTGTCTTTCGCCACTTTGTTTTTCTTGGTTTCCTCCAAGATCTCCAGCCACTCTTTCTTGATCTTGCTGTTCTCAGCTTTGAAGATGCGGCTCTCAGGGAACATGAGGATTTTGAACATGTCTTTCATCGGAGGGTTGTCTTTCACATTTACCACAGCAAAGCTTTCCAGGTCATACAGGGCGTTGTATTTGTATTTCACAGCTCCGCGTCTGTTAGCCAGCCAGGTTGCGATGAGAAGACAATCGTTCATCAGGAACGCATGGACCTTCTGGATCTGTGACATGTTGTCCGCATCATACTCGAACAAATCCCCATTATAGACCAGATATCTGCCTGGGGTTTCCATGATGTTCTTGCATCCCTCCACCTTTTCCAGAAGTGTGGTTAGGGTTCTTTGTTTGACCTCTTCAGTTTCCTTGGGAAAGGCTGCGAGCATCTCTTTAGCCGTTTCGTCCTTATCAGTAGACAGAAGAGACTGTGTGATGCTCTCCATGATGCTCTTCTGCTCTGTGAGAATGTGGCTGAGCTGATACATCTCGCTTTCCAGGTATGAAATCTCCTTCGCCGTCTCAATAAACTGTCTGTAGTTTTTATAGACATTTTTCTTCAGGTTTTGAGCGGTTTCGTCCGCTAGTGTTTGTATTTTCTGACGGTGCTCTTGTAAATCTCTGTCACCATCAGACTGCTGCGACAGCTGCTTTACGTACGACTGCGGATCAAAACTCGGGGATTCCAGCAGCTTACGCAGACGATTTCCAGTGTCGGCCATTTCACAATGTTACAGAGACAGATATCGTATGACTGAAACACAAATATCATAAAATATCACAAAAAATATCAAACATCAGCCCGTCATTACAGAACTGCTGCTGGCGCCGCAAGCGGAAACACGGCGCCTCCTGGTGACGTCACGCCACCTGACGAGCGAGCGTTTCAAAATACATATGAAAACATCTTGTATGAAGGACGAAACCTGCAACAAAAATAAATCACACAATAGTAAATAAAACACAAAAAATATAATATTTTATATATTCACCTATTCTTGCATAATATATATATATATATATATATATATATATATATATAAATAATTTATTGTGTGAGGATTTATATACAGTCTTGGTGTTGCTGGTTAATAAGTCAACACGCATGGGCCTATAGTAAAAGACAAAAGTTTAACTAAAAAACAAGCACACTAGCATGCTTTACTTTAAATAAACAAAACAAATGATTTCGAATAATCATTGTATTTGTAAACGCATACACTTTATTTTTTTAAATAGTTCACAAGTAAATAAATCGAGTAACACAGAAGGACGTGCAACAGTTGTTTATTTTTACACATTTCAAAAAACAGCAAATCTCCATAATAATTAAGACAACAATAGTTTTACTTTGAGTAAAACAGCTAGGCCAAAATAAATAAAGAACTGTTGGAGAAGAGGAGGTTTATCGAAAGAAACATTGTATGTTATTTACATTTCTATATTTCTTCTATAATTCTTCTGCGCAAATATATAAATAAACTCTCACCTCTTTCCTCTTCCGTGTTTAAGTGTCTAAACTATTGAATATTAAATACGTGCACACGACACAAACGCCAGCATTCCACACGCTGCTGTTTTGTAATTGGTTCAGTGTTTAATAACCTAACGTTTAATTAACGTAATTTATTATTAGCAATGTCCAAAATGTTGTTTTAAATGTAACTTATCACAAATAAGAATTAAAATACCATTTACAGATCTCTGCTCAAAAAATACATTTCTCGGCCTGCTTCACCCTGCGCGACTTTATGATTGGCCAACACTTTTTCAATAGCACTCTGCGGGAAACATTAGCGGGTTTCTTTCAAATGTTTTGGACGCTGTACGTCACACCAACAACCATGAAAACCGATCGGGCTCATTTATAAAAACATTGGCTCTACAAAGCAGCAGATGCGCTGGTCATCATCAGTGGTTATATGTGGAGACTTTAAGCTGGATGATGGTGTCATCCATTCATGAGTCGGTCTGATTCTCCTGAAGCAGAGTGATGATGATGATGGAAGATGAAGACTTCCTGCTCGCTCTTCGTTTACAGGAACAGTTTGATCAAGACGCATCGGATCCTCCGGGGAATGATGGCGATTATCCATCGAGTAAAAAGCGCAGGATTGACTCCTCTGGTCGGCTGGATGTTGTCTCATTCTCTCAGACCAGAGCGGACAGGCCGCTGTCTGTCGTGGATGAGTCGTGGGAGATGCTGGATCCCAGTCCGGACGTGAGAGCCATGTTCCTGCAGTTCAATGACTTGTTCTTCTGGGGCAAACTCAGTGGGGTGGAGGTGAAGTGGAGTCCACGGATGACACTGTAAGGTTCATGGATGGATGGTCTTGATTGATAACAGTGTCTGCAGAATATACAGTACATGTTTTGAGCTGCAGTGTTTGTGTTTGTGTCAGATGTGCTGGAGTGTGCTCTTATGAGGGAAGAGGAGGTCTGTGCTCTATCAGACTCAGTGAACCTCTCCTGAAGCTCAGACCCCGTAAAGATCTGGTGCAGGTCGGGTAAACATTACATCTACATTTACAAATGAAACACGTTTGACACTGTTTTAATACATATTTCTGTTCATATGGTACATGACTCAGTCGTGTATGTTATTGTAAAGAAATGATTGGAGAACAAAAAAGTCTATTCTTCACATTGTTGTAATTTTTCACTGTTTCTGATACAGACTTTTAATAGCCAAATAGCTATTTCAGTATTGTTTAGGTTTCTGTTGTGGGTATTGCAGTCTATTTAAAATGTGAACCATAATTAACATTAATTTAATAAAGGTTATATTAGGGCAATCATACTGAATAAAGATTGAGGCACACTGAAATGCTGAATGTGTTTGTAACTGATTGAAGCAAGATTTGAATGGGAGGTGATGTACATTGTTTCTGTCCACAGACTCTTCTTCATGAGATGATCCACGCTCTTCTGTTTGTCACTCAGAACAACAGAGATCGAGACGGCCACGGACCAGAATTCTGCAAACACATGAACAGAATCAACCAAGCAAGCGGGACCAACATCACTGTAAGACTTTATTCCTCGTAATGACTATCTATAATAAACTACTGACATTCAGTCCCAGTATGAACACTATCAGATGGAGTAAGACGTCATTCCTGATCAACGTGTCTTTCTTCACAGATATATCACTCGTTTCACGATGAGGTTGACGTGTACAGACAGCACTGGTGGCGCTGTAACGGACCCTGTCAGAATCGCCGGCCGTTCTTCGGGTACGTCAAGCGTGCAATGAACAGACCTCCCTCAGCCAGAGACCCCTGGTGGGCTGAGCATCAAAGGACCTGTGGTGGAACCTACACCAAAATCAAAGAGCCAGAGAACTATGGGAAAACAGGCAAAACCAATGGAAAGAAAGACAAGAATCCTACTAGCGAGAATTCCAAGAAGTCAAAGCCTCCCAGTAGCACTCCAGGTGATGCATTTGATATTCCCATATTACAAATGTGTGTATCTCTGTACATTGAGATTTATCATCTGCTTAATTAAAAAAAAAACATGGAAATTTGACCATCTTTGAACCTGGTTATTAAACTTCAAACAAATTATTAATTTTCTGAAGTGTATTTAAAAGCTGAAGTGTGTTACTTCAGCTCTAGCGTCACCAACAGAACCAATTGGAATTAGCCCTGAATTGAAAGTCCTTCAGCAAACTCATGCCATTGGTTGGCCAGTGTTGGTGTGTGTCAGTTTATGTTGCTGTGTTGGACTGGTTAACTTCATTAACAAACAGCAATGTTGTGATAGAACCACAGTCACAACAGCTACAGGACATTTTCATCCACGTATCTGTTATTTATGCACATTTTTGAGATTTTATTTACATTTTATAGATGGAAATCCAGCTTTTGTTTACAATCTACAAGCAGTTTACTTAGTTCTCTCTGCACATAAAGCTATATTGTTTGAACACAGGAAACATTCCGCACTCCTACTTTAAGTGACAGGAATATTTCTATTGTGTTGCAGGATCTGGCTCACAAGACATCAGAAATGTAATTCCATTCAGTGGGAAAGGTTTTGTTCTCGGAGGAACTACACAGAATTCCATGGACAAACAGCCTACCCAGAGTCCCTTAAGTCCTACTGTGGTGCAACCTCTCGTCTCTCCTCCTAATAATGACTCACTGTCCCACCCAAGACCATGTTCCAACAAGAGGAACTCGGACACAAGAGTGAGCTCAGGCACATCAAATGTTCTCCCCAAAAAGTCTGTTAGCAACACCAGTGCCTTTATTAACATTAATGGCTCGCCTGTGAGAATTTCAAAAGCCAACGGAGGTTTGAGGGCCAAGCAGAGGACAGTGCAGGATCTCTTCCAGTCCAAGGTCCTCAAATCTCCAGAGACAGCAGCCAGCACTGTAGGTTCTTCTAAGCTTACCACAGATACCTCAATAGCAAATCCTGCTAAATCTAATAGACCTGCTGAATCTAGTGCCTTAGACGAAATGCCTTCAGGTACCACTGGCCTAATCAATAACCATCATTCAACCACTTTACCTGGGCCAAAGCCAGCCTCTACTGAGACCCATGTCTCCAAATATTTTAGAAATAATGACGATGCTAAAACGAAATTTTCAGATTCAAGTTCAAAAACTTCTGGAAGCCCAAAACAGTCTGAAACTAGCACAGGTCATGTTTCTAAGCACTTCGGAAGTAACCAAAGAGTGTTGAATACTACCAGCTCAGGATTCAGAAACACTGGAAGTCCCCAAAAGTCATGTACAGCTACTTCAATATCCAATTCCAAGCACTTTGGAGGTTTTGAAAAGACTAAGCCCAATTTTCCAAGTCCTAGAAACACTGGCAGCCCTCAGACATCAGGGACATCTGCTTCAGGAACCAGGAAAAGATCACGGGAAGAGCAAAACTCTGTACATATCTTTGATTACTTCCAGAGGACAATCAGCAAGACAGCCATATCTACAGTGAATCACAGAGAGGATGTCAAGAGTGCTGGTCAGCCTGCAGTCAGAGATCTTCAGGCAAATAGTTCTCCGGTCCAAATCACTGTCCACTGCCCTGTGTGTCACAGCAAAATACTAGAGTCCAAAATTAATGAACATTTAGACTCCTGTCTTACATGATTACTGAAAACAGTAAGTACGAGCTATGGGGCTTTACTACAGCTAGGAGAGCGTGTACTTGGCTCAGAACCCAGGCACAGCTTAAATTATTAAAACCGGAAATCATAATTTCTCATGGTGGTTTAAAATTTTAATTCCTATGCATTAAATCACAGTTCTTTAAAATAAATTGCCCAAATGACTTTTATTATGGTAATAGCAATCCGGAACATTAGTTTTTGTACTGTTGTAGTTGTATAAGACAAAGTGTTTGCTTTACAGGAAGAATGTTGGGTGTGGTCTGCACTGAAATGATTGACAGTTAGTTGAGCCCACAGTTCATGTTGATTCAGCAGTTGTGAATCTTGCATGCGCTGGCTGTTCTCTGTGGGATTTAGATGTGCTCGGCTTTCTGCAGAATCAGGCTTTGCAAGGTTGCTTTCTTGGTGTCATCAATAACAGCTCTGTCATTTCATCCCGCGGGTGAAGCCAGGGCTTCTGCCACCTTATGCATAAAAATGTCCCTCTGCCTTGTGCCTTGAATACATACATTAAAAGTTGAACCTCTCCCAAACATGAACTTTGGGTGTGCCAGCAGTCATAGGCTCCAAATTTAACAATGCAGCAACCCACCTTGCAGCATGAAACAGTGATGACACAGAACACACAGGTGTGACACAAACAGTTGTTTTACTGGACTGTTGTAAGAATAGCAGGGTGCAGTGATTGATTAAATGTTTGACATGCTTTGTGACGTTACTGAAACTGCTTGCAATACAATTCTGATAAAGGTAAACTGTCACCTGTCACTGATGATGTCACTGAGCGATTCTTAGCTGCGTCTCGCACATTCATTGTCAAAATGTTGGCAAATGTAGGGCCGGGCCTAATTAAATGGTTTTCATTAACACCATATTTTTTAATATACAAATCAAGAAGTTTATAGGCTTATAAAAGGGTTATAAATGTATGTGTGTTTTTGTTATGTGTTCAGATGTGTAGGGGATTTTATACTATTTTAAAACTCTAAGTTGTTGTTAATTCATGTTATCATGTTATCTGTGTGAACTTGCTGTTGAAATAAATGGTGTTGAAGTATTGTGTGTAGCCATTCACTGTTTTGAAACACTCGTTCTGTGTGTGAAATGGTGACAGAGAAAGAGATCCAATTTGTTTGGATCTCTTTTGTGCGTTTATTTTCCTTTAACCCTTATTTTTATTACATAATACATAATTTATTTATTACATTTTAATACATTCCAATATATGTTGGGTTTATAATAATGCTAAAACAGTTTATTTAGCCACTAAAACTCTAAACAATAATTTAAAACAATAATGCTAAACAAAAACTACTGCTGTTTAATCAGGTTTATAATAACATAATAAGGTTTTTATAATGGATTTTTGTTGATGTGTTTAGACGTGTGTATGTAACATTAGAAGTTAATATGAGCTATTATAAAGTCATGTTCTTATATGTTGTATGTAACTGAGGGATTCAGATGACACAGGCTTTGTAGAATGACCCAGATACAGCAGTTTGTGGTGAGCTTTTCTGTGTGTTTGTCTGCACATGCTTTATAACATATCAGAATGCTTTGTGTCCGGCTGCAGCTGTGTGTGTGAGTGTGTGTGTCTGTGTGTGTGTGTGTGTGGTGTGTGTGTGTGTGTGTGTGTGTGTGTGTGTGTGTGTCAGAGTGTGTGAGTGTGTGTCAGAGGGTGTGTGTGTGTGTGTGTGTGTGTGTGTGTGTGTGTGTGTGTGTGTGTGTGTGTGTGTCAGAGTGTGTCAGAGTGTGTGAGTGTGTGTCAGAGGGTGTGTGTGTGTGTGTGTGTGTGTGTGTGTGTGTGTGTCAGGGGTGGATCTCTGGTCATCATCTGTTACTGACACTTTTGTTCCTCTCGGGGATCCTGACCTCTCCCTGATTCAATTCATCTGACCATTTCCTGACCATGTGCTCTTGTGATCCGGATTTAACTCAGTGATCAAACCACTTATAATGTCAATACACACAACAACAACTATCTGTTTCCGAAAAAGTAGGTTTATTTCTAAAGTGAAACAATATGAAAATGTTTTCCGCGAATAGACTGCAACATTTGTGCAAATAAAACATAATAGCAAATAGTTAAGAATTCTCAAACAGTATTTTATATCTGTGATTAAATGTAGGTTAGCGCACAACAGCTGGCCTTTAATCGGGACAAAAGATTAATGCGCAACTTAACGCTCATGAATATTCATCGACCTTCCTGTCCGTCACGCTCGGCCACGCCCAGTCGGCGCTGGCTCTTTAAAGGCGCAGGCCGCGCGGTCCCGCCCGCAGATCGGAGGTTGTGGGGCGGAAGAGGCTTCATGTGTTGGTCGACGGTGGACACTGAAAGGGTTTCAGGATCGACTCCTCTCGTCTGTACCTGCAGCGTGTGGTGACTTCATGTCAGTATGAACGCTGAGATGCGGCCTGCAGCGGCCGGCGGGGTGCTGGCCTGCATCGACGGTCTGCCGCCGCTGCCGAAGAGCCTGAGCGGTCTGCTCAACTCCAGCGGCGGGTCGTGGAGGGAGATGGAGCGGATGTACGTGAAGAAGACCATGATCCAGGACGAGCTGAGCCGAGGGAGGACCAACACCGACAGCCTGCTGGCCAATAAACCTGCAAACCTGGATGCCGCCCTGGCGCTGCTGAGAAAAGAGATGGTAAGAGTAGAGATATTGTAGAGATGATCATAGAGATGATCAAGAATATGATGATGATGGTGAGGGTAGAGATGATGGTGATGATGGTGAGAGTAGAGATGATCAGAGTAGAGATGATCAGAGTAGAGATGATGGTGAGAGTAGAGATGATCAGAGTAGAGATGATGATGGTGAGAGTAGAGATGATCAGAGTAGAGATGATGGTGAGGGTAGAGATGATCAGAGTAGAGATGATCAGAGTAGAGATGATCAGAGTAGAGATGATGATGATGATGGTGAGAGTAGAGATGATCAGAGTAGAGATGATGGTGAGAGTAGAGATGATCAGAGTAGAGATGATGGTAAGAGTAAAGATGATGGTGAGAGTAGAGATGATGGTGAGAGTAGAGATGATCAGAGTAGAGATTATGGTGATGATGGTGAGAGTAGAGATGATGGTGAGAGTAGAGATGATGATGAGGGTAGAGATGATCAGAGTAGAGATGATGATGATGATGGTGAGAGTAGAGATGATCAGAGTAGAGATGATCAGAGTAGAGATGATGGTGAGAGTAGAGATGATCAGAGTAGAGATATTGGTGATGATGGTGAGGGTAGAGATGATGGTAAGAGTAAAGATGATGGTGAGGGTAGAGATGATCAGAGTAGAGATGATGGTGATGATGGTGAGGGTAGAGATGATGGTAAGAGTAAAGATGATGGTGAGGGTAGAGATGATGGTGAGAGTAGAGATGATCAGAGTAGAGATGATGGTGATGATGGTGAGAGTAGAGATGATGGTGAGAGTAGAGATGATTATGAGGGTAGAGATGATGATGAGGGTAGAGATGATCAGAGTAGAGATGATGGTGATGATGGTGAGAGTAGAGATGATGGTGAGAGTAGAGATGATGATGAGGGTAGAGATGATCAGAGTAGAGATGATGATGGTGAGAGTAGAGATGATCAGAGTAGAGATGATGATGGTGAGAGTAGAGATGATCAGAGTAGAGATGATGGTGATGATGGTGAGGGTAGAGATGATCAGAGTAGAGATGATGATGATGATGGTGAGAGTAGAGATGATCAGAGTAGAGATGATGATGGTGAGAGTAGAGATGATCAGAGTAGAGATGATGGTGATGGTGAGAGTAGAGATGATGGTGAGGGTAGAGATGATCAGAGTGATGATGATGGTGAGAGTAGAGATGATGATGATGATGGTGAGAGTAGAGATTATGGTAAGAGTAGAGATGATGGTGAGGGTAGAGATGATCAGAGTAGAGATGATGGTGAGGGTAGAGATGATGATGATGGTGAGAGTAGAGATGATGGTAAGAGTAGAGATGATGGTGAGGGTAGAGATGATCAGAGTAGAGATGATGGTGATGATGGTGAGAGTAGAGATGATGGTGAGGGTAGAGATGATGGTGAGAGTAGAGATGATCAGAGTAGAGATGATGGTGATGATCAGAGTAGAGATGATGGTGAGAGTGGAGATGATGGTGAGGGTAGAGATGATCAGAGTAGAGATGATGGTGATGATCAGAGTAGAGATGATGGTGAGAGTAGAGATGATGGTGAGAGTAGAGATGATCAGAGTAGAGATGATGGTAAGAGTAGAGATGATGGTAAGAGTAGAGATGATTAGAGTAGAGATGATGGTGATGATCAGAGTAGAGATGATGGTAAGAGTAGAGATGATGGTAAGAGTAGAGATGATCAGAGTAGAGATGATGGTGATGGTGAGAGTAGAGATGATGGTGATGGTGAGAGTAGAGATGATGGTGAGAGTAGAGATGATCAGAGTAGAGATGATGGTAATAGAGATGAGTAGATGATGATCAGAGTAGAGATGATGGTGATGATCAGAGTAGAGATGATGGTAAGAGTAGAGATGATGGTAAGAGTAGAGATGATCAGAGTAGAGATGATGGTGATGGTGAGAGTAGAGATGATGGTGATGGTGAGAGTAGAGATGATGGTGAGAGTAGAGATGATCAGAGTAGAGATGATGGTGATGATCAGAGTAGAGATGATGGTGAGAGTAGAGATGATGGTGAGAGTAGAGATGATGGTGAGGGTAGAGATGATGGTGAGGGTAGAGATGATCAGAGTAGAGATGATGGTGAGGGTAGAGATAATGGTAAGAGTAGAGACGGTGGTGAGGGTAGAGACGGTGGTGAGGGTAGAGACGGTGGTGAGGGTAGAGATGCTCAGCATTCAGTTCTGATGATCAAAAGATGTCTGTGTTGCCCAAAAATGTTGCCTAGGTTCGGTTCTTGAGGTTTTGAGACACAGTCCATTTGTAAGCTTTTCGTAAAAAATCTTTCTGGAGCTCTTAAGCTCTCAGTCACAAGGACTAAACCATTACAATGTTAAAACAAAGAACAAAGGTGCCCACAAGGCTTGACATGTAAGCTCAGGAGGGATTACATTCTTTGAGTTTATTAAATATCCGGGCAACATTGCAATGCAAGTATTTGGTTTTCAGTCGCTTTGGTCTTCTTGGTCCACATTGCTGTGCATTTGATTTGATTTCAGTGTTCAGACTTTGTGCTGCTGTTCCTGCAGGTGGGTTTGCGGCAGCAGGACATGTCCCTGCTCTGTCAGCTCTGGTCCCTTCATGAGTCCATCCAGGAGTACAAGGGCAGCTGCCAGGACTTCTCCGCTGGCTCCAGCGTGGATGGGCCGTATGGGATGGAGAATGGTTATTTTGATGAAGATGAGGAATATTATACAGAATCAGCTATGACACCAGCTGAAACACCAGATGGAAATGATACATCACCCAGAAACGGGACACCCAAGGACAGCTGGATACGTGACTCTTTCCACATCACCATATAAGAGATGAACTTGAGTCACTTTATTTTGTTCTTTAGGGAAAACAAGCTGTGCCATAATTTAGTTTGCTGGCATTGTTTAGTTTTACAGCAGCCTCTTTCTACAGACTTGCTGATTATTATTTATTATATAATACATAATGGTATTTTTTTCTTTTCTGTTTTAATCAGCAAATTTTATAAGATCTGTTTTTCTTTATGAGGGGGGAAATGGTTTCAGTGTTTACAGTAAAGTTGGTTTAAACTTGTTCACATTGGTTTGGTTTGATGCTCGCTGGATTCAGAAGACTTCAGTTCTTGCTGAGCAGTCACTCGCTGACGTCACAGCTGTTTTCTGATGATGCTGGATTTGCTTCCTGCTCCTCACTGAAATATCAATCCAGAGTATAACCAGCACAAAGAGCTCATGACCACATCACCAAAACAAGCCAATGTGTCCCAGAATATTACTTTACATATCTCATAAATCATGCATTATAAACATATCTATATGTAAGTGAATCTATATCCAGCTGTGTTTAGCGCCATAACATTTCCTTTACATTTCATATCATGTACACCTACAGCAGTTCATATGTTGTAGATGTTTTATTTATTTACATTATAATCGCTGCTTGTTTTCTTGTGGCTGAAATTCCTCTCAGCATGTCTCTTTGGTGTATCGGTGTCTCATTTTGCATACGTTCTCACAAGCTCACCTGTATTGATAATGTGACAAACTGTTAATTAACCAAAAAGAATCAGTGTACATAACCTGAATATTTCAGCTATCATATCAATAGTCAGTCTGATAATATAGGTATTTTAAAGAACATTTTTTAAATTGTGGGTAATTTGTGGTTTTGTTTCACCTGACATGCAAAATATTTAGCGTTACAATCATATGCTGTGATCAATTCTGATTGATGATCTGATTGAAATTCTGATTGAAAAGAACTGATATACTCTAGAATTGTGAACAATGCTGCAGTTTTTTCTTTATTGTGAATGAAATCCGGCAGAGAGAGATATTTGTTCTACCTCTTGTGTGTTTGATCTGAAATGTGATGATGGCTATTTTCTTACACCAGCAGACACAATCAAGTGACTCTTTGCTAATTCCTATAACTCACTCAAACACAATGTTAACTAATGCTGGTGCTGCTTCATACAGATTCAATTTAAAATGACTCTTTTCAAATGTAGCACTTCATGCTTGGCTAAATTATGAGATATTGATTAGAGAAACAGACAAGTTAAAACCAAGGTGCTTGGTGCTTTGAACAGAAGCAGCACTTCATAAATGAACACATTGTGCCTTGACACACCTGGACGTTTAATCCAGGTGTTTTTGCCATTTCTGGTCCTTTATAATTTTATAATATCTGTATCAAGAATCTTCATAAGTTCATCCATTTCAGTTCCTCATTACACAAGTTTCCAGAAAACTCTTGTCACCACCCACCTCATTATCTTTCTCCCTGCACAGATCCAGCTGTGATCCTGCCATTTACCCAGAAATCCTCACTTGGTTTTCATCATTTGCATTGCGTCAGTAAAGTATTTTGTTGTCTTATTTGATCTCTGGTTGGTTGTGAAATGTTTTCTTCAGTTCTTTTATAGGTAACTAAATTATCGTGTCTGCTGTCTTTTGCATGTTTGACTTTGGTGTTTTTGGTGGTTCTCTAAATCTTTTCAAAGGTGTTGGATGTTTGGGTGTGAAATGTGCTTTTGTGCGATTTGACAGAAAAGAACTTTCTGTATGTTTTTCTTATATGGTAGCAATACAAATAAATGAAATAAAATAATGTATGATACGTCTCGTATTTGTTCCTTCAGTACTCAGTACTTTCAGTAACAGTACTTAGCTGTAGTGCAAACTCGGTCCTGGAGGGTCAGTGTCCTGCAGAGTTCAGCTCCAACCTGCCTCAACACACCTGCCTTAAGGTTTCTGGTCTGCTTAGTAAGAGCTTTGTTAGCTGGTTCAGGTGTGTTTGATTAGTGTTGGAGGTAAACTCTGCAGGAGCTCCAGCAGCAGCTCCAGGAAAACTCCAGCAGCAGGACTGGACACCCCTGATGTAGTAGATGTGGCAGATTGTATGTAAGGTCATCTGAGTACTCTATGAATTGAACAATCTACATACTGTGCACACTATGTGCAATATATTAATCTCAAGAGCAATATATTAATCAATATACTAATCTCAATAGAAAGTGCAGGGCGGCAGCATGTTATCTGGAATCAGGACACAGTCAGACTCTTTGAATGCTCAATGATTCATTCTACATGTAACTGCTTCTGCATAAACACTGAGTTCTGATCCTGATCTGGCAGACATGACAATAGGATTAACAGGCACAGGATCATGCTGTATTCAGGAGATGAATATCAGTTATGAATGCATCTGGAGACAGCTGCAGGCCAATGTGACTATGAAATGTGATTGTGATCCCATGATATGATGCTACTGCTTGCAGGTGTAACTGTACAGCTCTTCATTTGTTATCATGTTATGACAGTACATTTACAGACATTGTGAGTTCTGATACAGTTGTCCTTCAACACAAGTGATAGTAAACGTTTGTCTTTATTGTTTTCATATGCAGGTGTCTATTCTGCTGTGCACTACATGAAGGTGAATCCACACCTCTGGGTTTGGGTGTAAGCACCTGTTCAGCACATTGAGCTGGATTACTGTAATCTTGACTAAATGTGTCACGTTGAGCAGGAGGATTCTCCTGTGTGAAGAGAAAGACATGCCGTCCATCAGTCATTAAACCCACAAAGAACATGTCAGAGGAGCCAGAAAATCTGTTAACAGAGAAAAGAATTTTGATATCATAATTTTTAATTACATTACATGTTGTTGTCCAAAGCAATTTACAGTACATTTAACATCTAGGTTTTGTAGTTTCTAGCACCATGCAACCAACTGAGCTGCAGGACCTTTTAGTAACAAAGAAGATCTAATACACCCGGAGAGAGCTGTTCTGTTCATCTCAATGGAGGTTGCTGCCATATATGCAGCTCTTGAAGTACATGTGATGCTGTTATTTCTGCTATTTAAACATTACATTTAAGCCCTCTTAATAAATGATTACTGAGTAATTACTGGAAGGGTTGAGTACTTTTCACCACTTTGCTTAGTGCCAAGAGCGGTTACACCAAACACTGATGCTTGCCTGGGGAAGATATTGGTCTGAAATAGTTTTTTGTGTGTGTAAATATTTCCTATATCTTCTGAAGATAAATATAGATGGTCATTAAAACTTGAAAACTGCAAAAACAACAAAGCTGGCAGTGGTCTAAGATATTTGCACAGTAGTGTATTTTGACTAAAACGCTCAGATCAGCTAATACTGGCAGTCCCCTGTAGAAACAGACCTTTTGTCTGAATAATGATGCTGTAACAGAATTGAGCAGTGGGGACCAACTGCATTCTTGCCATTTTTCTCCTAATTCAAAACACTCTAGAGTCTGTCCTGATGTCACATGCGGGCCAGTGCTGAAATACCTCTGGATGTGTTTGAGTTGCCCTCTGCCCTCACCCCCTTTGTCTTGAGTCTGCAGAGCCGAACATGTGCATGTAGAACTACACAGTTATTTCATCATTTAACACAACAATCGCTGTATATACGATTGTGTTACATTTGTAATAGCTAATAGAATAAAGATGCAGTTGTGTATAAACGAGAGTGAATTAAAGTGTTCCGTTTAGTCTATTTTAACAGAGCAGCACAGTAACACTAGGATCTTTAGATACTGTTGTCATGACAATATTGTCAATATTATCATACTGTGATTTACTTGATTTGACTGACAGAAAATGAGAAAATTTCACGTTAAAATTCTTTATGAGGGAATGTATCATCACTTCTGACTGTGTGACAATATAAACCATAAACTGTAAATGTGGCTGATTGGTAGATTTTCTTTTCAGTATCGTGTCATTTTTCGATAAAAAAGGAATTCAGACAGATACAAACATTCAAACAACAATTTACTCCCCTTCATGTGAAGAAGAGGACAACATTACATTCTTATTATATACATTAACTGCAGAAGTCTTACACAACACTGAGGTATCTCACAGATACACTTCAGACGTTTACTGAGTCAGAACCTCACCCTCCATCAGAGAGATCAAATACCTGCGGCCTCTGTACTGAAGATACTCAGAAAACCTGTTCTGACATGTGGATATCTCACGCTGACCTGTTTAGTCAGAACAATCTGCTGATGACAAAATATGGTGTGGACTGATGGAATATCCACCCTCTACAGTAATGTAAAGATAATGAAATACTAATGCATGCAACAATTACCAAAACTGCTTCAGTTTGCAAAACTGTCACAACATCCATGTGTATTGCCTGTTGACATGTTGAGAATAAACTATTTGTAGGATGTGAGAATACCAGACTGCATGTGTTAAACACACCTCTAATAACCACAATCAGTCACAGTATTGCCTTACAAACACAAAATACTTATAAAACCCTAAGCTTGGGTTTTGCAAAAAAAAAAAAAAAGATTTATTTCCTGAGTTTGTTCAAAACATGTTGCACAATTTAATACTGAAAACCCACATTTTAAATTTATTTAACATGGATAAATAACATTAGCAATTCAGTGCTGTTCACAGTTCACACATAAACCATCTAATATAAACAGATTTAGACTGTTACAGTATGTGAACCTATAGTGTAGACACTGGTCCACAGAGTTAACATTTTCCCTCAGCAGAGCTCACTGGCTGGAATCTGACAGATGACCTCAGGAATGTAAAGCTGGATCTTTAAAGTCTACATAAACATACAAGATTTCGTTAAAACTACAAGACTTTCCTGCCTATACAGACCCAAACTTGTTCTTCTGCCTTGAGGTGAATTTACAATTGAAGTAAAACAGCTTTAAAAACGCTAGCTTAGCAAACACCAGCTGTA
>JAZGTH010000087.1:880000-910000 GCA_036877525.1 Chromobotia macracanthus
CCGCCTGGCAATGCCACGCTATAGAAAAGTATCGTGACATTATGAAGTGGTTGCAACTTAAGCGCTGTCAGTAATTTAGATTCCCATGAGAATCTACATTAGATGAAGACCAAATTAAACAAGTCTGTGACTTTTTAAAGCCTAGAAGTAAAGCTTTGAATTTTGAGGTCTGAGTAATATGCATGAGTTCTGCTTGAGCTCCTGGTCAGTAATCAAATGTAAGCAAATGTGCGACACTGAGCATGTCAACATTTGTTCAGATGGTCAGATCTCTGAGCTTTCACTGAGATGCTCTTGAAAACATCATGCTGGAGTGTGTGCTGACACTACAGTAAAACAGTCTCAAATTCTTTACAATAAGAAGTAATAATACAATTAACGTTTTGTAACAGTTAAGATGAACACAGAAGCATAAGCAGTATCAGTCTCAGATTTCAGACACTACTGTAGACTGAAGTTCGGGGTATTATCATCAGATGTGGGGTAATGTGGTAAGCGACTGCTGTTGTTTTCACAGTTCCACTGTAGTGAGTGTTAATAATGAAATGAAACTTCTTACAGTACGAACAATAACAGGGCCAGATCTGTTACCATAGTAAGTGTGTTGTGAGTGTGAGGATTTTGTTTCAGGTTGTGTTTGGATGCTACAGTAAGTGATACAGAGGTGAAACTCAATCAAATGTTATACACGCTCAGATATGTCTGTGTGACATGCGTGTTATAACGTGCTAGACTGTCGTCATTGCTGAATGAACTCAGATTCTCATTTCCTCAGAATGCTACATCTTATTTAGTAGTTGTAAAATAATATACTAGTATCAGCTTGTGGGTGAGCCTGTGTGTTTATAACGTTGTTGTCTACATTTAAAGAGTTTTATAGCTGATGTTATCAGGTCTGATGTAATTAGTCATTATTATAAGACATGGCCCTAAAGAACAAGTTCTTTTTCCACCTGCACAGTAAATGATAAAGAGTGTCTTCAGTAACAGTTTTTAAGTGTTTGTGGGTTGTTAGTTTAGTCTTTCTGTCTGTAATTGTGACTTAGATTAGACCACATTTTGCAAGTAATCAATGCAGAAATACTTTCTCGAATGTAGTATGTAAAATGTAGCTTACTGCATCTTAAATCAAAGTACATTAAATAATAATAATAGTTTGCTGAATAGTGTTCTGTAAGATAACGTGTTGGGAGTCACATTCTAAAAAGGTAAATACTTTAAAAGGTAAAGGTATACTGAAGGTGAAATGTTGAGGTTTATTCATCATTCATTCAGTCAGATTTTGTCATGACAGAATGTTAGTTTTTGTCTTTCGGGCACACAGAGTCGTCTATACTGCAGCTGGAGGATCCGGACTGTGAGGAGGGCAGCAACCCTCCCTGTGAGTCCATCTTCTCCCTCAACGCAGAGAAAATCCTGGTAAGATTCACACTCACACTGCTGTACATGGCTGTGTGTGAACACCTGCACTTGTTGTTTGTGTAACAGGACACATCAACAGTCATTTCTAGCCAACACCACAACACTTCCCAGGAAGTTGCTTTCCTGATCCTCTGTAATTATGGATCTTCCTTTATTGTTGTTGTTGGTGAGTTTGACTGATGGCTGACGCTGATCCTGACATGTTTTCTGTCTCTTCCTGTCACAACAGAATCAGGCCAAGCTGTTTGTCGAACAGCGTCGGTTTCCTTTCGCTGTGGAAAATCAGAACACCAATGAAGAGCTGGGTGTGTGGCGTTTGTTTATCACTGTTTGATGGATCTTTATCCATTCTTCATTTGCATGTGTCTTTGAGTGGATGCAAATAGTGAATTCTGGCCTGTTTTAATTCCAGCCATCGGATACGTGCTCATTGGAAATGGACTTTATGATGAGGCTGTCAAACACTTTTCCCTACTGCTACAGGTCAGGATGTGATCGTAAACATAATAAAACCTCAACATCAAAATAAAATTAGTTTTTAAAATATAAATTTGCTTTGATAAAAGTGTATTGTAAACAATCAAAGTTTGTTATTTTAAAGAAAAAGGTTTGTCTTCATAATCTTTCTTTATTAAACAGATTGTTTTAGGCTACTGTTGTAGGTAATGCAGACTTACACACTGTCCATTCACCCCTATAGGGAGATCCTAACCTGGTCAGCGCCATCTATGGGCGGGGCATAGCATACGGCAAGAAAAGTCTACAGGTAACGTGTACTGTAATGCTTTGAGAAAACGTTTCAAAGTTTGAACTGATTTCATTTTATAATCATTAATAAACAGTTTTGTTGTAATTAGTGCATTTGAGTTTTGCAATATTTAAGTCGTTATTCTTTGTACGGTCAAAAATTGTATTTTAGATATTTTAGATGTTTGTTAAATGTTTTCTTGTGTCAGCAGTGCTGTTGTGTAGCTTAATTTGTAAATCATTGATTATTGCAAAATGTACACACTGATATAAAGGGGTGTTCACACTATGGATTATAACAGTAACTATAAAGTTTTAAAATCATTCTAAATGTAAGAGACCGGGATTACATGGGATTATAAAGTGTTCACTTTTGAGACAGACACTTTTTTTTCCAACTGAGGAATAATAAAACCGTGACAGTCAATCAAATCCATTTGCATTTAAAGGGCTTGTGCATTTGCTGCAGCGTGAGCTCAGAATAAACAGCATTACGGTCTGTTGGTGTGGACGCTAATACAGTTATCAGTGTAAAACTCATAAATAATGAAATAAATTAAAAAAACACTGTTTTCTGAAGGACATCAAGAACGCAGAGCTGGCTCTATATGATCTGAGCAGAGTGATCTCACTGGAGCCCAGCAGACCGGAGGTGTATGAACAGAGAGCTGAGGTAAGAAACCAGAGATCTGTACTGTACTGTATATCAGGACAACAAACAGCCCTTTTATTTAGAATCAAAGACAGTTGTTACTGGCCATGTGCTGCTCGCATACAACGACCCAAGAAAAGATATTTAAGCTACACTTACAATTGTATGACAAGTGTGAGAGTGTCATTTATTTCACAAAAACATATAACAGATACCTTTTAAAAGCGACACATTTAACAAAGAAGTTTGTTAGGATTTAATGGATAAAAATTTGAAATGTTTGGACATGATCTTAGTTGAATGTCTGGATTTAAAGTAATACTACCTGTGGTATTTCTGCTAGGACACGTGTGATCTGACTTTAAACTGTCTGGTGTTAAGGTGGTTTGTAGTGAATGTATAAATTCATTGAAAAAATGGTCTAGGAAATTGAAGCTAGTTCTGAGAAAAGCTGTAACATCATTAGTTTGCAGATGCCGCCATTCGTAAGTGACAGTGTTCAAACACTGTTGTACTCAGTATCTGTGTTGTGTTTATAAAGTGGTGTGTGATGCTGATGATCATGTGGTTTCAGATTCTGTCTCCACTGGGCCGCATTAGTGAAGCTCTTTCTGACCTGACTAAAGCCATCCAGCTGCAGCCCTCAGCTCGCCTGTACAGACACAGAGGAACATTGCTCTTCATATCAGAGGTACACACACGCACACAAAACGTAACCTAAACCTAACTTTAACCTTAACCTAATTCTAACCTTAACCCTAAAACCAAGTCTTAACCCTCAAACAGCCCTTTAAATGGGTGTCAGAAAGTGAGGAACAGCCATAAAGAAATGATAAGAGGGAGAAATAATTATACGTAATATAATATGGATATAAATAATTATAAGAACAGAGGCTGTTATTACTCTCCTTATTACAAGAAAAGGAGTTGTTTTAATTTTGATAATTGGATGATAACTGGGTGAATGTGGCACTATTGTGCACAATTCTTCATCTTGTGGGCGTGGCACAACTCGTGAATTGAAATGGAACCAGTTAAATTCGGACATTTACCCAAACCTGATGATAATACATATAAACCATCAGATAATCATTTGTGTTTGACTCATTTATTGTTTATCATGTATTCTCTTGAGATAAAAACTGCTATTAACTCTGACTTGTGTAAGACTTACTAATAAATTATTACAGGATTATAGCATCAAATTCTCATGATCCATTTACATTTACAGATAAAGTGTATTTCCCTTCTCTAGGATTATATTGCAGCCATGGAGGATTTCCAGCAGTCTCTAGAGCTGAAGAAGAACCAGCCCATTGCTCTGCTGTATAAAGGCCTGACCTTCTTCCACAGAGGTCTTCTAAAGGTGAACAACTCCTGCTGCAAAAACAGTTTACATAATCCAGAGCCAGTTCACATTCAGGATGATGATTAGATTTAAGAACTGCACTGAACCCAGCAGGAGCGTCTTTGGGAATTTGAGATGGACTGTTGTAATAAATGAACAGGTCATTATAACTCTGATCAGCTGATTAAATAGTTTTTCTGTGTGTGTGCAGGAGGCTATCGAGGTGTTTAAAGAAGCCCTGAAATTAAAGCCAGACTTTATAGATGCTTATAAAAGCTTGGGCCAGGCCTACAGGTTAGATCCTGCTGACACATGATGATTCAGTCAGCCCTTTCAAATGTGCCTCTCCAACCTGTCTGTGTCTACGTGTCTGCGTGCGTGTCTGCGTGCGTGTCTGCGTGCGTGTCTGCGTGCGTGTCTGCGTGCGTGTCTGCGTGCGTGTCTGCGTGCGTGTCTGCGTGTGTCTGCATGCGTGCATGTGTGTTCAGAGAGTTGGGGGATTTTGAGAATGCCATGGAGAGCTTCCAGAAAGCTCTGTTACTGGACCAGAACCACATTCAGTCTCTCCAGCTGAGAGGAATGATGCTGTATCACCACGGAAGCCTGCAGGAGGCCATCGGAAACTTTAAGGTGAATCATTGTTGCATAAACAGTGTGGCTTCACTCATTTTCAATGAGAGTTGTTTATTTCTGGTTCTGGTTGGTGATGCACTTGAGAAGAGCTTCACTTTATACAAATGAGCTGTGACATAATGCTGTGACAACTAATGGAGGTGCAGACAATGACCTGCTTGATATAGTTAAATATTGGATTGCGAGTGTGAATGTTTTGTGCTGGTTTGTCTCAGTAGTTTTGTTTCCTGTTATTTTTTAGAGATGTCTGCAGCTGGAGCCCTATAATGAAGTGTGTCAGTACATGAAGGGTCTCAGTCATGTGGCAATGGGGCAGTTCTACGAGGGTATTAAAGCTCAGACTAAAGTCATGCTCAATGACCCAGTTCTGGGGCAAAAAGCCAGCTCTGAGTATCTCAAAGTCAAATACCTCAGAGGTGAGAAATCAGAACAGAACTTTATAGTGACCTCACTAACAGACGCTGTATAATGCGTAACAGTTTCTTGTATATTGAATTGTACATAGAATGCAATTCAACAGTTTGTAATCAATTGAACTGTGTTTCTTGTGTGCTCAGAGTACTCGCGGTATTTGCACTCTCATCTGGATGTACCCGTAGCCGAGTATAACGTTGATCTGGATTTGCCTGGAAACTTTAAGAACCACTGGGCCAAAAATCTGCCCTTCCTCATAGAGGATTATGAAGAACAGCCTGGACTTCAGCCACATATTAAGTGAGTTTAGAAACAAAATCAAGAATAAAAAAAAATCAAAATCAACAAAATTTAATTTTCAAACCCCACAGGAGATGTTATTTTTGGCAAGTGAGAATGCTTGAATTAAAGTGAATAACTGGATGTCAGTATATTTGTTTATATATTCACGTGTATTTTTTTGTCTTTTAGAGATGTTCTGCCTCAGAACTTTGAGAGTTACTCTGCTGATGTTCAGAAGCTCGTCTGTACGGCCGATCATCTCGGCGCGCTGATGCAGTACGACACTTTAGGATTCTTACCAAACCTCAGAATACACAGAGGTCAGAGCTCCTTAACATCACAAACATATATCCATCAAGACTGTTGATGCTGTCACGTTTAAGCTAGACTTGTTATTCTTAACAGATCTTGCACAGGTCTTGTTATTGTAGGCTGCTATAAGCATTATTAATATTTGGGTGGTCTGTGGACCACCCTTTTTTTGCAGTCTAAGTTTTTTTGTTGTGTGTTTTTGTAGCGATGGGTTTGGCCACCATAGAAGTGATGCAGGCCATGCAGCGCACCTGGAGCAACTCAAAGGTTCGAGTCAACGGAAAGACCCGCCAGCTGCAGTGGAGAGACATGTTTGACATCGCAGTGAAATGGAGAAGGTCAGACTTCATCAGATGCTCCTGAGAGATTTTCTCAAGGGCAATCCATAGGATGTATGTCTCGTTCTTCACTGTGTGTGTGTTGTTGATCATTTTTACTTTGTGTGTGTGTGAGCAGGATTGCAGATCCAGACCAGCCTGTGCTGTGGTTGGATCAAATGCCAGCTAGAAGTCTTAGCAGAGGATTTAACAACCACATTAACCTCATCAGGTGATGTATCTTCCCTCAGCGTCTCATTTCCTGTCGGCACCAGCCATGAAGCTGTCAGGCATAACTTCTTGAACAGTGTTTTGAATTGTTGTTTCTCTTGGTTCACAGAGGGCAGATAATTAATATCAGATATCTGGAATATTTCAGTAGCATTCTTAGCTTTGTGAAGGACAGAATACTGGTTTATCACGGGTGAGTTTTATTTTGTGTATTGTTTCATAGGCTAAACTGTTTTATTAATGACTTGAGGTACATACCTTCACACATCTTGTTTTTTCATTTATTTATTCATGCATTCATTTACACACCTTCATTCACACATTATTTATTTATTATTCATTAACACATTGAATCCATTGATTCATTCACAAATCATATTAATCTCAGTTATTTACATCATGCGCATACCTCATACATGCTTTATTCATAAATTTCAAACACCTGTTTGTTTTTCATTCATGTACCTTGTTTATTCACATACCTCATTAATTTATTACTGTGTCCTCTCTCCATCAGAGCATATAACCCTCGAGGGCTTCAGGAGGTCAAGCAGGCTCTGGAGAATGTGAACAAAGTGGAGGATCTTCTGCCCATCATGAAGGTAAAATGAGCTTTAAACGTGAGCAGCAGCTGTGTTGATTCACATCTGAGTAAAGATGGACTGAGTGTTTCTCTGTGTTTGTCTCCATAAAGCAGTTCAACAGTAAAACCAGAGACGGCTTCACGGTGAACTCTAAAGTGCCAAGTGTGAAGGATTCTGGGAAGGAATATGATGGTTTCACAATCACCATCACTGGAGATCGGTGAGGAACTTCCTTGAACCTATTCTAAAATATTCAGCATTTAAAGTGTATAGCTTTATTTAATGTATTTTCAGTTTGTTCTGCTTCTGAGAAAGATTTGGACGAGTTAGGGAGAGGGTTAAACTGAGGACTTCTGTATGCTGGCGTGTGAAAAGGCAGCTTATCTTGGGTGTTCACAGTAGATGTTATATGATTAGTTTGGTGCTTGAGGGAACACAACAGAAAGACGTGACCTGTGACAGATGAAGCTCTTGTTTCACACGCCTCCATTCATACATGGGTGATTTGATTGGCTGTCTCTTTTACACACACTAAAAGATTTGAGCACCTGATGTCATGTTTATAGCTTGTTAATGTTACCTGATAACTAACAGAGAGACTGATTTCCTCTCCTGACGCTCAACTAGGGTTGGACAATAGAACTAATACAGTTATGGCATGATATCAGGCTTTAGGTAATATTTGATGTAAATCAGTATATGATAAAACATTTGTGTCTCATAACATTTATTTTTCTCTGTGTGTGTGTCAGAGTGGGGAACATGCTATTTTCAGTAGAGACTCAGACCACAGATGAACGGACGCAGCAGTATCAGTCAGAGATTGAAGTGCTCTATAAAGATCTCACTGCTAAAGGCAAAGCTCTCATGCTCTCCACTGAACTAGGGGTGAGAACAGCAGTTTGTCTGCTTATGTCCTCGTGCTGTCTGCTCTGAATGTCAGTTTATCTGAGCTCTGCTCAGGCTGTAGTGACTGTGTGTGTGCGTGTGCAGTAGTCACGTCTCGCTCAGATTCAGTCTCAGAGCTCTGGAATCTGCACCTGTCTGACCTGTTACACAGAGAATCATGGAAATGTGTCATCTCTGTGTAATGAGACTCACATTTCAGATACACGCACTTACACTGTTACATGTTCATGTGTCTGTATTACTGCATCGAGCTGTGCGTAACATTTCATTCAGACTAAGGCTGTTAATTTGCCAATTAAGAAACATTTAATGATTAGGTGTGTAACGATATATCAATGTTCGGTTCATATCACGGTTTTGGAGCCTTGGTTTGGTTTTGGTTCAGTACTGTTTGCTGTGGGTTTAGAGTTCACAGCACACACTAAAGAACACTAGATTGATATTTTTTTTTTTTTTGGTTGTTTTGGTCTCTGTCTCTCTCTCTCTCTCTTTGTAGGATGCTGATGCAGTGTGTAATTTAGTTCTCTCTCTGGTGTATTATTTTTGTAACCTCATGCCTCTGTCCAGAGGCTCCAGGTAAGAAAACAGTGATGTTGTCCTGGTTAAGGAATGTTGACATTATCCTGCGTGAGATCTGAGAACTAAAAAACCAGGCCAGTAGCAATAAGGCAGTGACATCATCCATCATGCCTGAAATCACTGTATATTATCATTGTGCATTGTTAGTAAAAAATAAATAAGTAAATAAATGAATCGCTTGTGACAATTTTAAATTAATGAATAATTTAAATGGAACCGCAATATTTGTCACTTTGTAAAGGGATTTTTTTAATTCTGCACATTTTTTGTGGCACTTCTAGTCTTCCATACAGTAGAGAAATAGTGGCTGATAAAATTCTTCTAAAATATGACAGAAAAGAAGCTTTTGTGTCATATTCCAGACCTACAGATCAGCAGAGCAGAGTTTTGGTCTGTGCTGGTTTATTTCAGGACTAGATTCAGTGTGTGTATTAATCGTGATGTTTAACACCTCTATGTGTGTGACTCTCAGTGTTGTGGCGTACTCTGTTGTCATGGGTGCACTGATGGCCAGTGGTAAAGAGGTGCTGGGCCGAATCCCATCGGGGAAGGTAAAGATGCCTTTAGTGGTTAAAACACCTCAATAATGTGATATATTATTCTAGTAGTAATTAATGTAAGTATTTGTTGTAATGCATGATCATTTCTGGTTTGTCATTCAGCTCTTTGATTTTGAGGCCATGACGACAGCCAGTCCTGATCGCTTCAGTAAGACAGTCAAGAGCTGGATGAACTTAAAGAGGTCAGATGAAACTTCCCTCACAGCTGAATGTGCTTTTTAAAGTAGTACATTATTACTACTGCTCATACTTGAACACTCACAAGGCACAACACAACTGAGGTTCCAGTGACAGGCTGTTTCTGTGCCCACTGTAAGCTGAAATACAGCATGATGTAGAAATATAATAGCCAATCAGAACAGTGTGTGTGGATGAATTCTATTAGTATTCATGACATATTAATATTCATGATATATCTCAGCTTACCCAATCTCTCCTCATCCGCATTGATGTTTATACATGAGGAGCAGGATTTCTGTCCCTCGAGTTTGGGTGATGGGCGGGCTACTTGGCACCATAGAAATGGTACCCAGGAGAACAATAGAATGTGTTGTTTCCTGAGGAATTTATAGAGAACAGAGTATCTCAGATTTTGGGACGGAGGTCTTCTGATGGTGGGGTAAAGTTTTTTGGGCCAGTAGGCAACTACATACAAGTTTTGCAGGAAAATACCAACATTTTCTCAAGAAATTGAAAGAAATACAGCAACACTTTCTTCTTTCTCTTCTTTTTTTTATTAGTTTGCCGACATGGTACCACAACCTTCCGTCAGTTTCAGAGACATTCCAGTTCACAAGGACCATGATTGAAGTTCTGAACACAGACTCATCTTCACACTGTCCCAAAAAATCCTGAACTTGAATTTCCCCCAATACAAACAAGGGCCTTCTCTACTCAGGGCATCTGTGCTCATAGTTCTCTTTTACATGGTTTTTACATATTAAATTTCAGTATGAATTTTTCTTTTATGTATTTATGTCAAAATTAAGAAGAGAGTTAATTCCGCTTTGTTCAAATTGTAAATTTAACAGCATTACGTTGGCATTTATCATATCATTAAGGTTTGGCAATTGCAAGCATTTGTTGTCATACTTTGTTTCATCTGAGCTGTGTTGACAATTAAAATGGCAGCAAATGTAGCAGACAAGAAGTGAAAATGTTTTATGAATGTCCTTATGTTTTTGGTTTTAGAATTGAACCATGACTTGCAGAGATGACCTGTGTCCAGAGATGTCTAGTTTAATAAGCAATATTCTTCAGCTCTGAGTTTTTTTTTTGGAATACTTGAACACAGTGTTTAAAAGACAGTCACGTCCACACTGACCTGTATGTTTCTCCTCATGTAATGGCTTATGATGGTGTGAATAGATTCTGGAGATGTTCATGTGACTTTAACAAACACTGGGAACAGCTGCATCTCAGAGTCTTACTTTTGAGTATATGGATTTTCTGACTAAAAGTAAAAATATCTTTGAATGCGTTATATCCTTTATTTTAATTTAAATATTAAGGGGACTGTTTTAAATAGATATTCTGTTTTCTTTTTGACATCATGGTTTCTTTATTTACCTGTGAAAAACTGACTTGTCCTTTTCCAGTAAGAGGAAATAAAAGTGGGTTCTTTAATGCACAAAAACTTGAAAAATTCTGTCACGTGGGACGGAGCCTCAATAAATAAAATCAGATGAATGGAAACTAAAGTGCAGTTGCATTTTTCTTTGTCTAACATGTTAATGAATAGAATTGGAAATACTAAAGCAATAAGAAGGTGTGATTTATAACAGCTAAGGGGTGTTGAGGCATGACACGGGGATCGTTTAGCTGTTATAAAAGTTATTTTTTTTAAAGGTTATTCAATATATCTGGCAAGATTTCATAAAATAAACACTGCAACAAAAGTGTCATCATATATCACTGGTGCAGTAATACTAAAGTTATATTGAGTTCAGTTCAAAATGTAGGTTTCCATCTTTTATCCAGGTAATAACCTCCAAATGCTATGCAGATTTCATGCTTAAATATACTGGTTTAAAATAAAAAAAGTCCACTCTCCAGCTGCCGAACCCTGGCCACCACTGGCAGCATGTAGTATGTATGTAGTATGTATGTAGTATTGATGCAGTATGTATGTAGTATTGATGCAGTATGTATGTAGTATGTATGTAGTATTGATGCAGTATGTATGCAGTATGTATGTAGTATGTATGTAGTATTGATGCAGTATGTATGTAGTATGTATGTAGTATGTATGTAGTATTGATGCAGTATGTATGTAGTATGTATGTAGTATTGATGCAGTATGTATGTAGTATGTATGTAGTATTGATGCAGTATGTATGTAGTATGTATGTAGTATGTAGTATTGATGCAGTATGTATGTAGTATGTATATAGTATTGATGCAGTATGTATGCAGTATGTATGTAGTATGTAGTATGTATGTAGTATTGATGCAGTATGTATGTAGTATGTATGTAGTATGTATGTAGTATGTATGTAGTATTGATGCAGTATGTATGTAGTATGTATGTAGTATGTATGTAGTATGTATGTAGTATTGATGCAGTATGTATGTAGTATGTAGTATTGATGCAGTATGTATGTAGTATGTATGTAGTATTGATGCAGTATGTATGTAGTATGTAGTATGTATGTAGTATTGATGCAGTATGTATGTAGTATGTAGTATTGATGCAGTATGTAGTATGTATGTAGTATGTATGTAGTATTGATGCAGTATGTATGTAGTATGTTTGTAGTATGTATGTAGTATTGATGCAGTATGTATGTAGTATGTAGTATGTATGTAGTATTGATGCAGTATGTATGTAGTATTGATGCAGTATGTATGTAGTATGTAGTATGTATGTAGTATTGATGCAGTATGTATGTAGTATGTATGCAGTATGTAGTATGTATGTAGTATGTATGTAGTATTGATGCAGTATGTATGTAGTATGTATGCAGTATGTATGTAGTATTGATGCAGTATGTATGTAGTATGTATGTAGTATGTATGTAGTATGTATGTAGTATTGATGCAGTATGTATGTAGTATGTAGTATGTATGTAGTATGTATGTAGTATTGATGCAGTATGTATGTAGTATGTATGTAGTATGTATGTAGTATTGATGCAGTATGTATGTAGTATGTAGTATGTATGTAGTATTGATGCAGTATGTATGCAGTATGTAGTATGTATGTAGTATTGATGCAGTATGTATGTAGTATGTAGTATGTATGCAGTATGTATGCAGTATGTAGTATTGATGTAGTATGTATGCAGTATGTATGCAGTATGTAGTATGTAGTATGTATGTAGTATTGATTCAGTATGTATGTAGTATGTAGTATGTAGTATTGATGCAGTATGTATGCAGTATGTAGTATTGATGTAGTATGTATGCAGTATGTATGCAGTATGTAGTATGTATGCAGTATGTAGTATGTATGTAGTATTGATGTAGTATGTATGCAGTATGTAGTATGTAGTATGTATGCAGTATGTATGCAGTATGTAGTATGTATGTAGTATTGATGCAGTATGTATGTAGTATGTAGTATGTATGTAGTATGTATGCAGTATGTAGTATGTATGTAGTATGTATGTAGTATTGATGTAGTATGTATGCAGTATGTAGTATGTAGTATGTATGCAGTATGTATGCAGTATGTAGTATGTAGTATGTATGTAGTATGTATGTAGTATGTATGCAGTGTTTCAGTCGTCCTCTGGGTGGTGCGTTGGCACAGGTCATTCTCTGGAAGTGGGCGGGGCTTAACGTGCAGGATGTTGTCTGTAATTGGTCAGATGCATTATATTATATTGGTCATTATTTCGAACATTATTTCGCGTTTTCTTTCTCTGTGTATGAACTATTCGACACATTATAACGTTTCTCGTCGTCCCTTTAAAGTGCACATTTCCTTATTTCCTGAAGTCCGGCAGAGACGATGTCACGCGCTATCTATTACTTTTCTCAGCGCGGGGAGGCTGGACCAATCCCAGGCCTGAACGACAGCGCGTGATCTCATCATGGCTGCCGCGGTGGATGAGCACAAGCTGACGGCAGCTCTGAGAGCTCTCACGTCCTCTGTGAGAGCCGCGCTGGCCGGGCTGGAGGAGGACGTCGCTGTGGGTATTTATTACACATAAAATATGAATGCGTTTCATCAAGTAATGGTGAGCAACATGCATGCGTGAAGCCAAACATCAAAGTGCCATTTCTGCTGAAGAAAACCAACAAAGAAACGCTGCCCGCTGTCGTAAAACCGTGTTGTGTCGTAAAACCGTGTTGCGTCATAAAACCGTGTTGTGTTATAAACCGTGTTGTGTCGTAAAACCGTGTTGTGTTATAAACCGTGTTGCGTTATAAACCGTGTTGTGTCGTAAAACCGTGTTGTGTTATAAACCGTGTTGTGTCACAAAACCGTGTTGTGTCGTAAAACCGTGTTGTGTTATAAACCGTGTTGTGTCACAAAACCGTGTTGTGTCGTAAAACCGTGTTGTGTCATAAACCGTGTTGTGTTATAAACCGTGTTGTGTTATAAACCGTGTTGTGTCGTAAAACCGTGTTGTGTCATAAACCGTGTTGTGTTATAAACCGTGTTGTGTCGTAAAACCGTGTTGTGTCATAAACCGTGTTGCGTCGTAAAACCGTGTTGCGTCACAAAACCGTGTGACGTGATCACTCATCTGTGTGACTTCATACATCATCAAAACCACCTGGACATTAAAAGTTATTATACAGAGCAGTGCAGAACAACTTAGTTCCCAGAAAATAATTTGTTTAAAAGTGTTAAAAACTACTTGACTAAAAGAAAAGGCTCTTCTGCTAAATCTTTGTAATGACGAGATTGTTATTTTCTAATGTAGACCAATCATTTAAATCTAGATTTTGTTGTTTTTTGTGTGTGTTTTTTTAGGTGGTACTTTGCTAGAAATTGCTAGTCAGAAAATTCACCCTCTGTTTGGTCTAATGTCAGCGGGGGCCACATTCTTTAACAGGTGTGTGTATTTACTTCTGAGCATTTCCATAAGACATGTTTAAGTGTTTGTACTACAACATGACAAATCTATCCCATAATAACATGAAATGAAAATAGGAATGTTTACTTTCAGCATCGGTGTGAAGAACAACAAGGAAGCAGAGAGTTTATGGGAACAATATTTTCAGTGAGTAAAGAGATTATTTCAGAGTGCATAAATATTATTGTAAGTATTAAACATTTAAGCTATTTCACATGAGTAAGAGTGTTATGGCTGTATATTACTCCACATTATCCTGTAAAAATCTAGTTCTTAATTTAACAGGATAACTGAGGTTCGAGATCATGTGGAAAGCTTACTGCAGCTGGAAGTAAGTCTTACGGTTGTTATGAACACTTGACATGAACTGTAGTACGTGTGTGTGAGCAGTGAGTGTTTGATTGACAGATGGAGTGGGACACCTTTCTGAAACGACTGGATATTCAGTTGCAGATGAGTGACACCGTCCTGTCGCAGCGTCCTGCAGTGCAGACACTGAGCTCAGATACTCATCTCATACACGTCCAGACCCAAGAGTGAGACAAACACACTGACCATAAAACACACACTGTTCACATGTAGGATGTTTCTGAAACTGTGGGCCAGTTCTTTAGTCACTTTACAATTATTATGGCTGTTGGATTGCCTTAAAGCATTT
The DNA here is from genome assembly GCA_036877525.1 of Chromobotia macracanthus. Taxonomy (NCBI): domain Eukaryota; kingdom Metazoa; phylum Chordata; class Actinopteri; order Cypriniformes; family Botiidae; genus Chromobotia; species Chromobotia macracanthus. The sequence continues at coordinate 894,679 of JAZGTH010000087.1, forward strand.
TCTAACATCTTCGTGCAGAAAGCTTATATATGTCATCTCTTGATGATGGTTCCTTTATTACCTGGTTGAAACTACCCTTTGATACAGGTATAAATTACGGGGTAATCCACAGTTATCTTTATACACAGTTAATGTTCAGTGTTTTATAAAGATAGGACATTACTTGAGGTTAGAAGAGAGAAGTGTTTAATATTATTACCTAGCTTAGAATTTGGCACAAGCCATTTAATTCTAACTTATTAACTGAAGGACAGCTAATTCCTTCTCCCAAACCCTGTTGTCAGGTCCCACCTGTCTCTGAGTGGATGGTAATATGTCTTGTGTTGATGTAGGAAAGTGTCTCTGGGTCAGTACTTGGGGAAGGGAGAGAACCTCCTGCTTGTGCTGCTCAGACATTTTGGATGACAGCCATGACGAGACCACCTGACTGAGCTGGAGAACAGCAAGGTAAGATAACCTGACATTAATGTGTATAATAACAGCACAGCTGCCAAAATAGCAGTGAGTGACACAGATGTCAACAGCACAGCTTCATGTAGTCAGTAGCAGGCCTCAGCAATTTCTGCTTATGGGCACTTACTTGAGAAAACATGTTTTGATAGGTTGACCTGCTGTGGTTTTGGCAGGACATAATGTTTAAGTATATTTTCCAAAAATGTCATTGGCGTGTCCTTTAAATCATCAACATGGCTTTGTTTTCTGCTCGTTTCTAACACAGAATCTTCTTGAAGCTCAGTCAGTGCGGGTGCTGGTGGTCTCGTATGGTTCTCTGGAGGGGGCAACATTCTGGCTGGCTCAGACAGGCATTGAATTTGACATGCTGTTTGATTCTGAGAAACTGGTGAGCACTATTGATTGTGAAAGAGCATCATTTGTTCTTTCCCTGCTGTGATAGGATGACACACTGGTTTGTAAAAACAAGGTTCTTATATTTTAATGGCTTCTAAAACATTTCCTTACTCCATTAAACATTGTAGACTTGTAGAGTTTAACATGAAGGTCCTCTTTGTACATCTGGAAAATTTGACATAGAGATTTAACTAACAGAAAACATGCTGAATTGTGTCTGTCCTAAATGGGCTGATTTAACCTGCGACCAGATTCACGTACTAGCCCTCAACTATCCATCCTAGAGAGTATTTGAAATTAGAATGAGTATGTCCCAAATTGTAGTATATAAAACGAGTCTACTGTTTCCACAATTCTAAGTGCACACTCCAATGGCTGATATTACCTACAATGCATTGGGAAAAGAGTGATGCTAGCCTGAATTAATAAACCTGTCCTGGCAACAACGGTCACTTTCCTTATGCATTAGTATGGCCCAGAACTTGCATAATCTTTTTTCACATTAAAATTTATTTATTTTCACAAAACAAAAACAGTACATACTTTTAGAGCATAAGTAGGTGAACTGGGACGCAGCATTAGATTTTCCAGGACCCCAGTAGTTATTTATTGATAATGTGTTGATTGGTTCTTTTGGGTCACAGGTGTATCAAGCTTTCGGTCTGGGCTCATCATTTGCTAAGGTGATGAATTTTAGGTCATTGCTTCATTACTCTGAATTCATGGTGATGAACAGACAGTTTCCTGAAGTACCTCCACAGTTCATCAATGACCTCTTTCAGGTGACATTCACACACCAACAAAATAATAAAATCAGATTACAATTACAAAACCAAATTGAACTGTGATTGATCACTTGACCTGTCAGTCAGATAGCACTTTCTCTCTGATTGGATGTATTGTAGCTGATTTAAGCTGCAAAATGTCTCAGACCTTTTGCAGCAGTCAAATGTCTGGGTGTGTGAGTCTATGAGTCAACAACAAATTCCTTACATTATATAACACCTTAACACTTTCTGAGGAAAAAACATTTGTCTCCGTCTAGTGTAAGACTCTTGAAAATGGATTAAAACCTCTCGCTCTCTCTCTCTTTCTCTCTGTCTCTCTTTTGCTCTCTGTCTCTCTCTTGCTCTCTGTCTCTCTGTCTCTCTCTCTCAGATGGGTGGTGATTTCGTGCTGGATGAAAGTGGTAAGGTGATATTTTATTACCGGTGTAAGAGCCCTCTGGACAGACCATCAGCCGCGCAGATTCTGGCTGCTGTTTCTGCTCACACAGGCCTGTCTTAATTCCTGCAGAGGCCGGAGAAAAGGTCTTGTTTTCTGTTATCCTGATAAGACTTCCTAAAACATCATATCTTTTCATGTTTGTGCCAGTTACAGAATCTGCCCTTACAATCTGCCAAAATCAAGTCTGAAGTAATAATAGCCACTCAAGACTCTTGAGTTACAAATCTACAGTGGCGGTTGTTTTCCACTGAGAATGCTGCCCAAAACACTGCCTCAGCCTTCAGAAATGTTTTTGTGGAAACACTGTCATTTGAGGAGAAAACTATAAGCAGATTGACTTCCTGAAGAATGTAAACACTGTACCTCTGTGCTGCTTTCAGAACGCTGCTCTGTTTATTTGAAGAACCCAACATGTTAGCTTTTACCTTAACCAATGGCATGAGTTTGGGGGCGGGACTACTAGGTGTATACTGTTAATGGAAAATTGCCTAGTTTGTTTTGAATATGTTGGACACTTTACAGAAATTACACGCATCACAATTAACAGTGTTAATTTAATAGCTGTAATGAAATGTAAATGCCGAGTTGGAACGCTGGAACCAACTGTTTTTCACTTCTCTGAGATGCTTGATTTTAATATGGTTTTAATATTACAGTATATTTGGACTGTTAATGGTGCTGAAGTTGCAGTTATTGACCCTGAATCTTACACATGCAGGTTGACTCCTCAGACACGCAGCTCCCCAGAGGTTGTGTGGATGATGATTTGACTCAAACTCATACGCTTATGAAGAGTCATCTCTGATGAGCAGTCACATCCTCTGGTCATCACAGCCTGACATCTGTTGAGTTAACACAGACCTGCTTCTCATCTGTTACACTATTATCACATTAATCAGTCATGTTAAATCAGATTAACTCATTTTATTTATTTCACATAGTTTTATGATTCTGTAATAGTTTTATAATTCTACAATACATGAAATGAAATCAACTTATGAAGTTGTTTAACTACTGTAAAATCATCATAATGTGAAGGGTAAATGTTTACAAATAGAACAGTGAAATAACTGACTGTTATTTTTACATTAAAGTTGGAATGTTTGTTGAATAAAGGGCTGGATTTTAACCAGACTTAGACAACACAAATGTTATCACCACCTTTCAGCACAGAGTCTTATATCACTTTAAACCTGCTTTCATTAGTTACAAAAGCAGTCCAGGCTTTAAAAACAGACACTCCACAGGGTTGAAACAACAAACCATAATTATTTCCATTTTTTACAAGAACAAAAAACAATCTTTTGTTATGGTTTTGAATAAAAGTCTGAACCAGCAGTATTGCAATGTCAGAAGCAGGGGAAATGTAGACCACACACACACTTAGAATAATACAAATGAATAAAATACAATTCAACATCAAACAGAATAAATAATTCTGTATGCTTTAATATATCCAGAGTTTTATTGCCTTTTTGTTATTACAAATAAAGCAGGGTTCTCCAATCCATGTTCATGACCTGTAGAGTTTAGCTCCATTCTACTCCAACATGCCTGTCTAGATGTTTCTGTCATTCCCAAAGACCTTGATTAGCTGCTTTAGGTGTGATTCAATAGGGTTGGAATTAAACTCTGCAGGTCTGGATTGCATTGGAGACCTTTAAAATAAAGGATCATTTTCCTCAAGTCACTTTACATCCAACCGTAACAGTAAATAGCTGCTCTTAATATAAAAAACAAAATCTCAATTAGGGCGGAGCTGCTAATCAAAGTTAAACATCAAACTCGCAAAGGTAATACATGCGTCTGTCACAATAAGTGTCCCACCAGTCTCCATCATCTGAAGACATGGCCACACAGTTCTCTCGCTTCCCGCCATCTGGCTGGCTGGACAGGAAGTGCTTCCTCCACTGGAAGTAGGTGACACGGGTTGTGTCCTCAAACAGATAGAGTCCTTCAGAACGCTGGTCGTTGATCCCCAGCCACACGGGCCAGTTTCCATGAATCACTGATTTCACATAATCAGCTAAAGCTTCCTGCTCTTTACGGTCTCGAGGCATGGCCATGCGTCCACCTCGCTCCTGACACTTCTGAGATGCGTCTGCGTATGTTTCGTACACGCGGTAGGCCAGAACACATTTGTAACCCATTTTACGGCCTTTTTGGCAGCCTGGAACAACATACATTGGTTTAATCATGTTGAAAAGCACATCATTTCTAATCAGTTCAAAGTGTAGGAGAACTTTGTTGCCATCTTAATGTAATGGATGTTTCTGAATCAACATCCTTTGTGGTCCTGGAAAAAATATTCCTGTTAACCAATCAGAATTTAGCTTATGTTTTTTAACAGATTACTGACCAACACTACAGCATTTCTCCTGTATAATGTTCAGATCTGTATTGGGTTATAGGGGTTGGCAGTTTGGATTGGGGAAAGTCTTGGGAATTACTGTAGGGTTTATGAGGCAGAATTGGGGGAGGGGGATGGGATGAAAGTCAGGATTTAGGTTTAGTTTTAAGGAGCGTAAGGACTAGGGTTGTATTAAGAGGGCTAACAGAGACATGCTAATTGGCTAAATCATGTTGTAGTTTTGTAAATTTAAAATCACATCAATATGAATTTAACCTTGAGCAGTGGACGATGGTTTCACAATCAGATGTTCCAAAAGGTTTTTCTAACACATCAGGCTGTCTTGTCAATAGCGTAATAAGGAATAAATACATACACTAAAAACAGAGGTTTTACCTTTTGGCCGTCTTCGACAATTATCACTGCCACCTTGATCAACTAGGACATGAGAACCCTTCCTTCCATATAAACTGACATCACCCTATGTTTTTAGTTGGTGAGCTGCGGCGTGGGTAAAACTTTGACATTTCTGCAGTGTGGGAGAGCACACTAACCCTCGAGTCGTCCGATCTCTTTGCGGTTGTCTTTGCAGTAGGATGAGACCTGCTGTATGACATCCTCTGTGTCGCTCATTCGACTCTCAAAGCGTGTCACTCTCTCCATCAGCTGAGCCACTTTAACGTCCAGCGTGTAATGTCCCACATTAAGCCTGTGGATGGCTTGATCCATTGCTGCCAGTCTAGACACTGCAGAAATGTATAAACAGACAAAGTCTTTCATTATTCTGCTGTGCTTCTGTATACCAGTGAAAGAATAAACTCAGCAGGGAAAACCTAAGAAAAAAGGAAATCCAAGAGTTGAGGGGGAAAATGGGGGGAGGGAATGACTGACTGGGAAGTGATGAGACTGTGGCTGGATTCTTGGAGTGCGTTCAAGAGCAGGTTTTTATCATTTAATTTTGCTGAGTTCATAAAAGGTCTACAGTACAAAGAACAGCTAAGAACCATCTTAAGATAAGTTGCTGGTCTGAGCTGGTTTTAGAGGAGTTTTGAGAACCTTTAGGTAAACCAGCTAAAGACCAGCAAGCCAGTCCAGACCAATTTACGCAGCATTTCCAGCAGGAAACATGCTGAGTTAGCATTACATAATCCACATGCCCAGACTATTAAAAACTCTCATTCGGCTTCATGTCAGATTGTACAAGCAGGACCTTCATTTGTGTGAGCTGAAACAGAGGCTGTTATTGTGGAGTATTTGCATGTTGAAGATCTGCTGTATTAGGTTTAGCTGTAAGTGAAGTGAGTGATGGAGTAACACACAGATGTAGTTGTAAGTGTTCTCCACATCAGAGACGGCTGTGGTTGGTTCAGGTTCTATGATGTCAGGAGTATCTCCTCGACCTATGACTGTGTCCTCATTGAACTCTCTTGCCTGTGGAATTAAACCACAAACAAACAGAACCTCCATCAAACCCAGACACACACTGACCTTATACTGAAGAATACAAAAACACAATCACATTGAAGGTCATGGCCAGTTACTGTGACTGCAGGCAAGTACTGTGACTGCTGATTGTGAGAATGTTTTTTAGATACCAAAAACTGATGGCCTCTGAACTGAATCAGCCCCAGCACTGTATTCTTATTAGCATGAACCTTATTGAGTTGATTTTGAAAAACAAAAATGTGTAAAGAAAACTACAAGTTAAAAATGTGAAAAAGACAAACACAAATTAATATTAGGACAATTATATTTACATGTAACTGTGAACATCATTAATGATAATTTAATGGCTTGAAGTAACTTAATGTAAATACATTAATGATCATTAATGATATTACAGGCTAGGCTTAAAAGGCAACACTTATATAATATACAACGTTGAAAATTTCTGTTCTAAAGAACCACTTGAAGTCAAAAAGTGATAAAGTGTTTTGATATACATCATATACTATTGCATGATGTATATTATAATACAAAGATTTTCTCAAAGGAAATCATTATTCATATATAAAGTTAGTTAAAAGAAGCTGTTTATCTAGTTTATTTAGTGAATGTAAAGTCTTTACCTGGGACAGATCATCTGTTGTGATGATCAGTGTTGTGTCATTGTCTGCAGAGTCACCGGGGGTCAGAGCACAGAAGCCCACCACAGCCAGAAGAATCACTGTCAGACTCATGTCCACTTTAAATCAAGCCCTGTTCACTCTTCAGCCCTCTCGCTGTCTTACAGGCTATATACACACACAGATATCCAGATATCCCACCCTCCTGATGTTGTCTCTCAACAGACCTTTCTTTCAGCCTACTTTAAGAGCTCTCTCTCTCTCTTACCTCTGATCTGCTTTAGCCTCCTCCCTCTCTGCAGCTGTGTGACCCTTTCTTGTCTTTAACACTTTCCAAAAAACTGCATATTTTTATCACCTCTTTCTTTTCTGTATTTTATTTCAGTCATAATATTCTTTTGTTATTTTGTTCTGTATTTTCTGCTTTGTTCTGTTTCCTTATTTCTTTTCTTAAACACCTTCTTAGTTTTTTCCTCCAGCTCTCATTCTAAATGATTTATTCTAACACAGGAATTTTCTGTCCCACCTCCCACTTCTATTCTTTGTGCTAATGTGGTAAAATTTACTGACACAGCAGTCATCCTTTCTTTCTCTCTTACATAAGCACTTCAATAAATATTCACTTGCTTTGAATTTTTATAGCCCGAGACAGTTTTCACTCTTATACACACACTTACATTAGTCTCCCATACACATGCACATACATTAGAATCATTAGGTTATAGTGCCAGTGTCCTTTTAGGAACATGTTGTTCACTTGTGGCGAAATGACAGGAAAATAGTGAACAACTCATTACCAGCTGCTTTCTGTCTCCACACATGGAAGGAATTTGGACTTCTCGTTGTCTGAAACAGGACATTTCTCCTCCCCCCTTACCCTCCTGTGGAAGAGATTTTTGGGGGAATTAGGATGTAACAGTGGAGTTTTTAACCAAAGGAATCCGGTTTATTATGTAACAAAGTCTAAGAATGTCTCCCAGATGGCTTTAGACAACACAGAACAGGAAGCAGATCCAGAAATAGATAAACAGCTTGTTTATCTACCTCAGGTGACTGAAACTCTGAACGCACACAGATATCTGCTGTACTTATGCAGAATTTTTGCTTCCAAAACTCCTTCCAATGATTCAAGCCAGGAATTGGAATGCCCTTGAATGTTAAACGACTTTTTGGAAAATATGGGCCAGCATTCCAACTGAAAAACTAATGAGGACTTTAAGACATGAGGAAAAATTAACAATAATCCCCAATATAGCCCAGGCAATAAAACTCTTTATATGGAGCGTCACATAATTTTATAAATGCCACATATGAGACCGATTATGTTATATCCAATGATGATATTAAGCACAACACAGACAGTGACCTCCTGAATTATTTGACAAGGGGAAAACCATCACAAGATTTATGAGCGGAGCTCCATGTTTGGAACAGTTCTGTTTTTCATTAATGATCCACTGCCCTCACCAGCAGCCCAGAAGATTGAGAAAAACAACACAAGTCAGAGTTCTTCTTTTACTGTATTTATCTTACATTACAGCTATATGAATGTATGAACACTGGCTCCAGGCCACGTATTTAATGTTCAAGAAAAAGCGTCAAAAGGATTCTTACACTTGCACTCGAGTTGCTTGAAACACAAACACTATGCAAGAACATGAATGCTAACACTACTTAGCAGCACAAGCTCCCTGTCATTCCAAAATGCATCAGAATTTAATTTATTATGGGCCACAAGTACGTAGAGTGTAACAGCAGACAATTGACATAAACCATAGGCTTCTCTGATCAGCTAGCTATCTGAGTAACAGCACATTCTGTTAAACGAGTGTCAAGACTCATTAACGCTACAGTAATGCAAGAGTGCATGTTACGTTTTCATAATCGGAATGCACACAATGTGCTGGCCAAGCATTGACATCTGCATTCATATATTTGCATAGAGTATGTTTCTGGCTTAACACAGAATTAATTTCTTTATTGCTTTAGGTTATGTATTCTCTTGAGTACTGGGCTACAGAAAATAAGGATTAAGGTGAATGAAGAGTATGATTTACAGCAAACCACACAGTGAATGTATTGTGCATATAAAGTTTACAAACAACCAAAGCGCACATTGTCTCCTCATTTAGGTCATTACCAGTAAATGTACAGCAAAGCGTCTTAACACTAGTATTAAGGTCTGAATAATTACAGCTCAAAGTGAAGGGCAGTGAGAGTGATGTAGCTTCACACTTTAGTGCACACCGGGTTCGACTGACCATTGAGTGCACACCAAGAAACACTTGAGTCCATTTGAAAAGTGGGTCTAGGGCTCGGTTCAAGAAAATCACATCACTCTTCGTGGCTGATTTGAGAGCAATCTAGAAGTAGATTTCCAATGGAAATGTGCAATCTTTGAGTTCAGACTTGAGTACCATGTGTGAAAACTACATGAAAATCAAACATTTTATGCTCAGCTTCAAATGATACCCATCTAATCACCCATGCATTCAGTAACTAGTAAAATTCGACAAGTGATAAAGTTAAGTTGTAGAGATATCAATACATCCAAAAGAAACTATTAAAGCATTAACAGTCAGGTGTTCTGTAGTGTTGAGTTTGTGGAGTTTAAAGGTCCTGTCACATGGAATGGGTTCTACCAATTGTCCAAGAAGTCAAATCCAGTCTTCAGGATACTGCTGCTTGTGTTGAACTGAAATGAAAAACAGTGGAAATGAAAATAAAACAGTTGGTGTCAAAGTGGGAAGTGTGAATGGTAAAATGTGTACAGTACGTCGTCCACCAATGACTAGTCAATTACTGAGATCAGCTAGTTTATCTAGATTTCTCTCTAAGTTGTTGTGTCTGACCTTGTTTCTTACACTGTAAAACCAAGCCGGCTACCAAGACGTGACAACATTTAATATTACAGCTGCATTTTCAACAGCAGACTTCATGAGGCGTCAAAGTAATACGACCTGAGGTGTCATGGTGACCGCCACATTTATAGTCTTAATCAAATTAAATAAAGTTGAATGTGTTCTCACCTGTGAGAAGGTAGGAGTGGAAGCAGGTGAGCCACTGCCCTTCTCAACATCTTTGGCTGTGCTGTTGGACTGCGTGGGAAAGTTGGTAACCAGACCAGGACTGAAGACATCATCCAGAGTGCTGCTCACAGAAGGAAGAGTACTCTGGGCTCTCTCCCACCCTTCCTCTGCTGTGGACACGTTCACAGAAGCAGGAGGCGTCGGGGTCATGTTAATCGCTGCAGGAGTCACACTGATGGGAACTGGTGGAGGAGGAGCTGGAGGTCTGAGGGTTCTCTGTTTAACCGGCCTTGAGGTGGGGGCTTCCTCCAGCTCCCTCGAACCGGACTCCGGCCTGAGGTACGAGGGCAGGGGCTTCTCCCCTTTCTCCAGAGACTTGATCTGGCTCGGCATCAAAGACTGAAAATCTGCCTTCTCACCCTCTAGTCTGGAGCGCTCAGCGCTGATCTTCCAGAATGAAGACTCGTCACTGCTGGGCTGCTTGTTACTTTGAGAGGTTTTGGGTTTTGATTCATTACCTACGGAGGGAACGGCCGGTTCTGTAGCTCCTGTAGAGGTCAGGCTGAATTCCATCTGACTCTGTTAGGAAGGGAAAGTCTGTGTCACATTCGGCTGCTTTCTCCACCAAACACTGAGTGCATTTTTAGAAGAGCTGGCCTACTTACCTTGGTCTCCCAAGAGAAAGGAGCCGAGTGCTCATCTTGCCAAGTTAAGTCCTTAAAGAAGAGCACAGAGAAATGTTAATACTCATCTAATCTGTCAATTCTGCCTTTGTTCCCAATAATACAATAAAAAATAATGTGTACTTAATCCAAAAGCTGTATAACATAACCTAATGCATAACCCAGAAAACATTAAAAGGCAGTGAATTTATAGACATTTAGAAACCAGTTAAACACATAGACCTGTAACTGATTTGTCAGGTTTTGACAGATTCGTTTAACGTTAATCAATAGCACAGCTATATGACCTCATTTGTTAAATACTTCACATAAATTTGTTAAGTAAACAGTTAATTTATAGACTTTCTTAAAACACACCTTAGCAACTAAACTCTCTAAGCTACAGAAATGAGAGATTTGTTTATCAAACAGTGTAATGTATTTGCATATATTTATTAACACTAAGTAATGATTACATAAAAAGATACAGTAAATATATATCTGGTTCATATAGCAGCGTTTAGTAAACAGCTTCTACAGACAGACGTGTTAGTTTGTTTTGTGATCTGAAATATGAGGTAAGGGTAAAAAAATCAAAATAAATGTAGAAACATAAGCTTAATAAACAGCTGACAGTCTGTTTATAAGTTACATATGTATTGTTGACGTCACACCGGGATCAACACGTCATACATTACTAGAATGAATCCAAGCATCAAGTGTGCACAACATTAAGTGCACTCATTGTGTCACATCAGCACCTCATCTCCGAAGTGTACGGTCTTCTGTCCGGTCTGGAGGAGCAGTTTCGGGTAGCAGATCACCTCCTCTCGGTCCACCCGGTGCATGTGGTACCGAGCCCGGATCCGCGGGTCCATCATGCCGTTGTCAATGGCCGTGTCGTGTTCGGCTGGACTCATGTGATCCCACGCCGAACCGTAGCTCTCTTTTATCTTCTCCCTCTCCTGCATGATCTTCCGGGCCATGGAGTTCATGGAGGAGAAGTACTCCCGTTTCTCAGCCTCGGTAACGTGCGGAGGATCAGCCACAGCCCCCGCCATCGCTGCGGCCGCCATTTCCCCACAGCCGCCGCACCAACGCTGACGTACACGAAAGACTTTTATTACGCCTTTACGTTTCATTTACTTCATCTGATCTCTTTTATTACGCCTTTACGTTTCATTTACTTCATCTGATCTCTTTTATTATGCCTTTACGTTTCATTTACTTCATCTGATCTCTTTTATTACGCCTTTACGTTTCATTTATTTCATCTGATCTCTTTTATTATGCCTTTACGTTTCATTTACTTCATCTCATCTCTTTTATTGTGCCTTTACGTTTCATTTATTTCATCTGATCTCTTTTATTATGCCTTTACGTTTCATTTATTTCATCTGATCTCTTTTATTATGCCTTTACGTTTCATTTACTTCATCTAATCTCTTTTATTATGCCTTTACGTTTCATTTATTTCATCTCATCTCTTTTATTGTGCCTTTACGTTTCATTTATTTCATCTGATCTCTTTTATTGTGCCTTTACGTTTCATTTACTTCATCTGATCTCTTTTATTATGCCTTTACGTTTCATTTACTTCATCTCATCTCTTTTATTATGCCTTTACGTTTCATTTATTTCATCTGATCTCTTTTATTACGCCTTTACGTTTCATTTACTTCATCTGATCTCTTTTATTATGCCTTTACGTTTCATTTACTTCATCTGATCTCTTTTATTATGCCTTTACGTTTCATTTACTTCATCTGATCTCTTTTATTATGCCTTTACGTTTCATTTACTTCATCTGATCTCTTTTATTATGCCTTTACGTTTCATTTACTTCATCTGATCTCTTTTATTATGCCTTTACGTTTCATTTATTTCATCTGATCTCTTTTATTACGCCTTTACGTTTCATTTACTTCATCTGATCTCTTTTATTATGCCTTTACGTTTCATTTATTTCATCTGATCTCTTTTATTATGCCTTTACGTTTCATTTACTTCATCTGATCTCTTTTATTACGCCTTTACGTTTCATTTACTTCATCTGATCTCTTTTATTATGCCTTTACGTTTCATTTATTTCATCTGATCTCTTTTATTATGCCTTTACGTTTCATTTACTTCATCTGATCTCTTTTATTATGCCTTTACGTTTCATTTACTTCATCTGATCTCTTTTATTATGCCTTTACGTTTCATTTACTTCATCTGATCTCTTTTATTATGCCTTTACGTTTCATTTATTTCATCTGATCTCTTTTATTATGCCTTTACGTTTCATTTATTTCATCTGATCTCTTTTATTATGCCTTTACGTTTCATTTACTTCATCTCATCTCTTTTATTATGCCTTTACGTTTCATTTATTTCATCTGATCTCTTTTATTGTGCCTTTACGTTTCATTTACTTCATCTGATCTCTTTTATTACGCCTTTACGTTTCATTTACTTCATCTGATCTCTTTTATTATGCCTTTACGTTTCATTTATTTCATCTGATCTCTTTTATTACGCCTTTACGTTTCATTTACTTCATCTCATCTCTTTTATTACGCCTTTACGTTTCATTTACTTCGTCTGATCTCTTTTATTATGCCTTTACGTTTCATTTACTTCATCTGATCTCTTTTATTACGCCTTTACGTTTCATTTACTTCGTCTGATCTCTTTTATTACGCCTTTACGTTTCATTTACTTCATCTGATCTCTTTTATTGTGCCTTTACGTTTCATTTACTTCATCTGATCTCTTTTATTACGCCTTTACGTTTCATTTATTTCATCTGATCTCTTTTATTATGCCTTTACGTTTCATTTACTTCATCTCATCTCTTTTATTACGCCTTTACGTTTCATTTACTTCGTCTGATCTCTTTTATTACGCCTTTACGTTTCATTTACTTCATCTGATCTCTTTTATTATGCCTTTACGTTTCATTTATTTCATCTGATCTCTTTTATTATGCCTTTACGTTTCATTTATTTCATCTGATCTCTTTTATTGTGCCTTTACGTTTCATTTACTTCATCTGATCTCTTTTATTACGCCTTTACGTTTCATTTATTTCATCTGATCTCTTTTATTACGCCTTTACGTTTCATTTACTTCATCTGATCTCTTTTATTACGCCTTTACGTTTCATTTACTTCGTCTGATCTCTTTTATTATGCCTTTACGTTTCATTTACTTCATCTCATCTCTTTTATTACGCCTTTACGTTTCATTTACTTCGTCTGATCTCTTTTATTACGCCTTTACGTTTCATTTACTTCATCTGATCTCTTTTATTACGCCTTTACGTTTCATTTACTTCATCTCATCTCTTTTATTATGCCTTTACGTTTCATTTACTTCATCTGATCTCTTTTATTATGCCTTTACGTTTCATTTACTTCATCTGATCTCTTTTATTACGCCTTTACGTTTCATTTACTTCATCTGATCTCTTTTATTGTGCCTTTACGTTTCATTTACTTCATCTGATCTCTTTTATTATGCCTTTACGTTTCATTTACTTCATCTGATCTCTTTTATTACGCCTTTACGTTTCATACTTCATCTATCTTTTATTATGCCTTTACGTTTCATTTACTTCATCTGATCTCTTTTATTATGCCTTTACGTTTCATTTACTTCATCTGATCTCTTTTATTATGCCTTTACGTTTCATTTACTTCATCTGATCTCTTTTATTATGCCTTTACGTTTCATTTACTTCATCTGATCTCTTTTATTATGCCTTTACGTTTCATTTACTTCATCTGATCTCTTTTATTATGCCTTTACGTTTCATTTACTTCATCTGATCTCTTTTATTATGCCTTTACGTTTCATTTACTTCATCTGATCTCTTTTATTATGCCTTTACGTTTCATTTACTTCATCTGATCTCTTTTATTATGCCTTTACGTTTCATTTACTTCATCTCATCTCTTTTATTATGCCTTTACGTTTCATTTACTTCATCTCATCTCTTTTATTATGCCTTTACGTTTCATTTACTTCATCTCATCTCTTTTATTATGCCTTTACGTTTCATTTACTTCATCTGATCTCTTTTATTATGCCTTTACGTTTCATTTACTTCATCTGATCTCTTTTATTATGCCTTTACGTTTCATTTACTTCATCGGATCTCTTTTATTATGCCTTTACGTTTCATTTACTTCATCTTATCTCTTTTATTATGCCTTTACGTTTCATTTATTTCATCTGATCTCTTTTATTACGCCTTTACGTTTCATTTACTTCATCTGATCTCTTTTATTGTGCCTTTACGTTTCATTTATTTCATCTCATCTCTTTTATTATGCCTTTACGTTTCATTTACTTCATCTGATCTCTTTTATTATGCCTTTACGTTTCATTTACTTCATCTCATCTCTTTTATTACGCCTTTACGTTTCATTTACTTCATCTGATCTCTTTTATTATGCCTTTACGTTTCATTTACTTCATCTCATCTCTTTTATTATGCCTTTACGTTTCATTTACTTCATCTGATCTCTTTTATTATGCCTTTACGTTTCATTTACTTCATCTGATCTCTTTTATTATGCCTTTACGTTTCATTTACTTCATCGGATCTCTTTTATTGTGCCTTTACGTTTCATTTACTTCATCTGATCTCTTTTATTACGCCTTTACGTTTCATTTACTTCATCGGATCTCTTTTATTATGCCTTTACGTTTCATTTACTTCATCTGATCTCTTTTATTACGCCTTTACGTTTCATTTACTTCATCTGATCTCTTTTATTACGCCTTTACGTTTCATTTATTTCATCTGATCTCTTTTATTATGCCTTTACGTTTCATTTATTTCATCTGATCTCTTTTATTACGCCTTTACGTTTCATTTACTTCATCTCATCTCTTTTATTATGCCTTTACGTTTCATTTACTTCATCTGATCTCTTTTATTACGCCTTTACGTTTCATTTATTTCATCTCATCTCTTTTATTACGCCTTTACGTTTCATTTACTTCATCTGATCTCTTTTATTATGCCTTTACGTTTCATTTACTTCATCTGATCTCTTTTATTACGCCTTTACGTTTCATTTATTTCATCTGATCTCTTTTATTATGCCTTTACGTTTCATTTACTTCATCTAATCTCTTTTATTA